>JAMWET010000098.1:0-14091 GCA_024036415.1 Prochilodus magdalenae | reverse complement strand
ACTGAGTAGAACCATGATAATATACACTCCTAGGAAAAACTGAAGTATGATAATAAAGCAATGCACCTGCATCCTGCCTGTAACACCCGTTGAGGTGAGAATCAGTGGAAACACACAGACTGAAGTGGCTTATTGGTTGTTATAAAACAGAGCTAAAGAAAAAGGGTGTAAAAATGTACCACGCTTATAAAAGTATTCCATATTGCCAGCCAGTAATGTACTGGGATCATTCACTTTAACATGGTGTACACGTTTTCTGAGCGCCATTGCACTGAGAATGGACTGGCGTCACCATATTCAGGGTGTATCCAGACTTCCACCCCCCGTTTCAGGCTGAAATAAGCGTAACAGCGCTCGTGACCCAGCAGGATCAGGAGTTTCGAGGATTGAGGGAGCCTTTCATTATGCAGGACCACAGCCTCACTCTGTGTACAGGGTCGCATAACGTATAATTTATAATGTGGAGAATAAAAATCGATAAACAGCTCTGGAAGAACGAACGATGGTGAACAGTGACTGAGAAGAACACAGGTGACTGAAAAACACAGGGGATTCGGGAATAAAACACCAGGGACTGCAAAATGAGAGTGGCTGGGAAAATCACAGGTGACTGCAAAATCACAGGTGACGGGAAAAACACAGATTATAGGAAAATCAACAGGTGACTGGGAATGACACAAAGGTGGCAGGTATAAATGCAGGTGACATAGAACATAACAGGTAATGCCAAAAATCACGGGTGACTATGAAAACATAGAGGATATGGAATAACAACAGGGTGACTGGGGACACAGGTGACTGGGAAGACGAGAAAAAAGTGTGCTGGGTAGACAGGTGTTCTGCAAAACATTAGGATTAACAGAGATGACACAGAAATAATAGACAGTGAGAACTGGGCAAATAGGCTGAAAGGAAAATCACAGGTGACTGGAAAGACACGAGGTGACTAGGATAACACAGATGATGTACCCACACATGGTGACTGGAAAAAGACAAAGGGGACTAGGAATAATACAGGTGACTGGACCACGACAGGTGAAGTAGATAAAAGGCTGATGTCCTAAACTGCTGGAACGATGCGACATATAACACGTCTAAAATACTCAATACATGAGGAAAGTATCAGTTGTCACAGTGACTCAATGTTAGAAGTAATAAATATTAAATTTATTAATATTGTTTTCATTTGTTCTGCTTAATTAACTCGGATTATCTTGCTCTTTAGTGAAAGCATCTTATTTAATGGTGCGGTAGTCATGACCGTCTATACTACATGTTAAAGAAGTGACCATCAGACAAGCACAGCAGTTCTCAGACTGACTCAGCTTCTCCTGCCCTGCACTTTCATTTAAATAAACAGAGTGTGAAGTGGTGTACGTGACCTGTAGAACTGTCACGTTGTGATTCCGCTTCTGGAGGGTTGGAAGAACAACAGGGATGATCAGCAGATTTTATCAAACGCGGTATATCATCTTCATATTGGAGCTCCGCGATCATGCCAGACCTGTTTGCTTCAGTTAGCGTGAGGCTGTCTGGCCATCTTGGTGGTCAAAAGCTCTACCACACACTCAGATGAGAGACGGCATGATTAGCTGGGTTAACTGCAGAACAATGACCCTGAGTCTACATGTAGTTCTGCTCCATGGTTTTTTCTATTGAAACTCACTGTAGTGAGTAAGGACTGGTGTGGTCAAGCCTTACCCTAGGCCAACCAGGGGACAGTGGGGAACCAGCAATCAGTCCTACACCCTGCACCTGGTGAAGGGCTATGTATGTTCCCCCCTTTTTTTTTCCACCTTCTCACACCAGGTGTGGTGTGTGTAAGGTCCTGGCCAGTAAAAGGTAGAGGGCTGAAGTGTTTGAGGCTCACACCTCCACATCTTTCTTTCCTCCTTTCTCAGAAGGATGAGAGTGTTGGTGCTCCCCTTTATCAAACAAACCTCCACCCTTGTCTCTTTTGCTGAGGTGCGTGAGGTCTCGCCCTTCCCCTCTGCATTCCCTGCCCTCACGACTCAGAGGGATTAAGTGTCTCACCCCCATCCCTCCTTCTGCTCCTCTGTCTATCCCCTATGCAAGAGGGAATGACATCAAGTAAAAGGGGAGCTGGTGTTCACTCCTTCGTTCTGGTTTATCTATTGTATCTAGGTCTCGTTCCTGGAATTCTGTTGGGTGTAGGCGGTTGAGGGGAGGGATAAAGTTTACCAGGATGAAATAATGATGAATTTACTCTGAATGATCCAATAGATGAGTGGTAGTGGTGGACGTGGCGTGACAACAGGCCTTCTGGACATGTGACGCTTCCAAAGATGTTCAGAATCAAATCAGAATCAGAAATACTTTATTTACTCCCAGGGGGAAATTGCAGGTTTTTACAGTAGGCAAACATTTAGAATAAACAATAATAATTACAAACAAGAGAGGAAATTTTCAATATGTACACATATTATAAAGGCTTATAATACAATAAAGATAAAAATAAAAGTTAAAAGTGGCTGTGGCTATAATAATGAGTACAGATTATACTGTTAACAGCAGTAAGTGTTCAGAAGTCAGAAAAAATATTGCCACATTTTGAGTTGTCGCACACATAATAAATTATTGTTTACTGTTATTACTGTACATGTGAATGGGTGCCGTGCTCTAAGGGAGGAGTTATAAAGTCTGATGGCCACAGGTAGGAATGACCTCCTGTGTACGTTCTCTGTAGTGCATTTTGGCTGGCGAGAGTCTTGCACTGAATGTGCTCCTGTGACTCATCACTGTGTGATAGAGAGGATGGGAGCCGTTATTACCATGGATGGTCTGCAGCTTAGACAGAGTCCTCCTCTCAGACACTGCCACGATCAGCGATCCCAGCTCCACACCCACAACATCACTGGCTGGCGGATCAGATTTATAAGCCGGTTGGCGTCTGGACCACCCTCAAGCCTGCATGCCCCAGCATGCAAAAGCGTATAGGATGGCACACATCGCCATACCACAGACTCATAGAAGATCCTTAGCATAGTCCTGCCGATTTATGAAAGGACATCTTGTTCATCTTGTGACTGACCCTGATGGCCTCACACAGGGTTGTTGTTGTCCCAACCCTAGATAAAAGCAGGACGCGTACAGCATAGAAGATGTCCCTCCAGGGACAGGAATGGTATGTACACCAATAGCGTTATTTTGACCAGTCGCTGACATGGTGTTTGCGGGCAGTCATTGTATAACGGTCTGCCAAAGAGTTGCTGGCACTACACAGGGTGAGTCATGTTGGATTAACGTAGGTCCCCAGAATGGCGTCATGCAGCTGGTGACAGGGCCTTTCTTCTACCCATCCTCCACCTACGAGGGTGTTATTGTAATGTATGTCAGGGACAAAGAACCGGGCCGACGCGCACATGTAGCTTAAAAGACCACACGCAGCACTTTATGAAAGCAGCGAGATGATTAGAGCACACAGCAACGAGCAAACACAGAGGAAAAGAGACAAGGCTCAAAGGAGAAAGATAGCAGAGTTCAAAAAACCAGCAGCGAGGGTAAACCAGCGAAAGGTGCGACTTCACTATACTCCAATCCATATTTCATAACACAAACATTTCCCATCATACAGTTCAGACCCCTTCTCCCTGACTCTACAGTGGTGGGAGAGTGTCCTGTCCACTCAGCTGGTCCAGGTACTCATATTAATCCTGTGTCTTGTCTATCAGGTCCTGCATGGTTTGGTGCCTCGTACTGTATCTCCTGTTATTAATCAGAAACGACTGAAAACAGATCCAGTAGATCAGTCACCAGAGGAGTGGAGGAAGTCCTAAAGGGTCCCAGTACATATTTATTTAGGTTACTCTGGAGGGTCTCTTGGAGGTGATGGCAGTAAAAGAGAATTCTATGAGTGTGTGATGTGACTCCAGTCGGTTAAGAGCCCTGGGGTTATCTAGAACCCTCAGAATGGTCAGACGGGGAGTACGCTTTTAAGAACAGAGAGAGCCAGACGAGTTTTGGGATGCCGTTTTTCATCAGCACCCTGCTGACTGTAGGGACCCGCTGGTCCACCTTCAGTTCACTTGACTGTAGGTTCTGATTCTGAAGCTTTAAAGGAGAGAGTGACCCAGAATAACCTCACCACTGCTAACAGGTACAGGGCACAGTTTGACTGAGACTATAAAAGAATAATGCAGTAATAATCAATAATGTTCTAGACTATATATGACTTAATGATATACTACACTAGATAAACACTACTGCTCAAACGTCTGGGCTCATTTATAATAATGATACCTGTAATAAGAGATATAAACTAGATACCACAACTTCAACCAGAACTTTCACAGTTACAGTGTTTTAATCCACATAAAATGAGGATATAAAAATGTAGTTTAAATATAGAATATTTACTAAATTATAATCTATAACTATAGCTATTCTATTTACTGGAATTTACTGACACAATAAAACTATTAATATCTGGATATTAGTGATGTGGTTATGGGGTTTGGAGGCGCTGTTGATGAAGTTTCTCAGTTGTGATGAAATCACTTCCAGCTCCGAGTGAGTTTCCCAAAAAAAAATGTTCTTCATTATCTAGAACTTTAGACTGGTCTTTAATTAAGGAGTGTTCCCCAAAGCCTTACAGAACTAAACTACTGTTCCTCAATCACCAAGTACTGCTTAAAGTCTTTACCTGCAGTTCAGCACCTAAAAGCCAGAGACAACCAATCATTATTATCATTATTATCATTATTATTATTATTATTATTATTATTATATGTTTTTTATTATGTTTAATTCACCTTTTTGTTATTCATGTTTGTAGAGTGTATCTTATTTATGTTTATAGCATAATTTATGAATCAGGTTTCTTTCCACTCAATTCAAATGTATTTTCTTTCAGTAGGGAATACATAATGAACCTGAGGGAGCTGTTTGTGGGGGAGGAGTCAGCAAAGCCGTTCTTCTAGCTCCTAGTTGAGTTTGGCTTTGTGAAGCTCTTTAGGAAACACTTGCTGAGATGACTCTGGCTCTTCTCTCCTCCTGCGTCAGTTGGTGTGATACTTGCTAAGAATGTGCGAACGTGTTTTATTTAATATGCTGTATTTTATATTGCTGTATGTATTATTAATGTAATATGTCATTGGGAGTGTGTTTGTCCTGTTTCTGCCCAGAAACTGTTTCTGCTATTAGTGTTCAGTTAAATGTTGAGTAATGTGAAATGTCCTGTGAATTAAATAACTACATGTTTATTAGTCAGGCTGAACACTGCTGAGAGAGTTAGAGTGTTTGTAGAGTCAGGACTTACTGCTGTAGCACAGAGGATACTGAGTATTACTGCATGGCACTGTTTCCCATTTCCCTTTTCTCAGTTTTACACAGTCTGATGATGGTGATGATGTTGAAGGCTTAGGCTGATATCTCCCCCAGTTTCTATATGCAGATCTTCCTCCATCAGTCCACTCCCAGTCATTATACAGCAGGCCGATCCAGAAGGATGTGTTGCTGTTCCGCCCTGCTGTCTTCACTGCTTCATTCTGGGTCTGATCTCTGATGCTGACCAGATCAGTGTAGCTCCTCCTGCAGTAGTTCTGAGCTTCATACCAGCTCATATTCATAAGAGTTAAGGTATAATTCAGGGTGGGATCTGTGGAGGAAACATGATGTACACATTGATCTGACACAGTGATATGTGTTGATGTTAGCTGAAGGAGTTTATATTATATGATGCTTTGCTAATATAGTGATCATTAATATAATCTATTACCTTGTTTATAACACATGAAAGGTCTTTTCTCTGTGCAGGTAAGACTTTCCCATGCGCCATCAGCCCTCATAGCAGCACAGCAGGGTTCTGACCCACAGTCCCCTGTCAGATTACTGAATGTAACATCAGCACCATTAGACCATTTATCACTTGACCGATTACGGGTCAGACCAATCCAGCCTCCATCAACACGAGCTACATTACTCATGTTAATCAGATTAGTCAGTGCAGCGTTGTCTTCATCACTGTACACAGTGACCAGGTCAGTGTAGTTGGTTCTGCAAGCTGCTCGAGCTTCAGACTGATTCATTCTCTCCTCAATGAGATGGAAAGTTCTGAGACAGGTCTGGTCTGCAGGAGAAACACCTGTAAAAGAAAGTTCAGTAGTTCATGTAGCAGAACAGGAATAACAGGTGTGTGTGTGTAGGTGTAGGTGTGAGTGTGTGTGTGTGGGTGCGTGTGTAGGTGTGTGTGTGTGTGTGTGTAGGTGTGTGTGTATGTGGGTGTATGTGTGTTGGTGTGTGTGTGTGTAGGTGTGTGTAGGTGTGTGTGTGTGTGTGTGTGTGTGTGTACGTGTGTGTAGGTGTGTGTGTGTGTGGATGTGTGTGTGTGTGTGTGTGTGGATGTAGGTGTGTGTGTGCGTGTATGTGTGTGTGTGTGTGTAGGTGTGTGTGTGTGTGTGTGTGTAGGTGTGTGTGTTTGTGTAGGTGTGTGTGTGTGTGTGTGTGTGTGTGTGTGTGTGTGTGTGTAGGTGTGTGTGTGTAGGGGTGTGTGTGTGTAGGTGTGTGTGTGTAGGTGTGCGTGTGTGTGTGTATGTATGTGTGTGTGTGTGTATGTGTGTGTGTAGGTGTGTGTGTATGTGTGTGTAGGTGTGTATGTGTGTATGTAGGTGTGTGTGTGTATGTAGGTGTGTGTGTGTGTATGTGTGTGTAGGTGTGTGTGTGTATGTGTGTGTAGGTGTGTGTGTGTGTGTAGGTGTGTGTGTGAGTGTGTGTAGGTGTGTGTGTGTGTGTGTAGGTGTGTGTGTGTGTGTGTGTGTGCGCCTGTAGGTGTGTGTGTGTGTAGGTGTGTGTGTGTATGTAGGTGTGTGTGTGTGTATGTAGGTGTGTGTGTGTGTGTGTGTGTGTGTGTGTAGGTGTGTAGGTGTGTGCGTGTGTATGTGTGTAGGTGTGTGTGGGTGTGTAGGTGTGTGTGTTCGTGTGTGTGTAGGTGTGTGTGTGTGTGTTTGTGTAGGTGTGTGTGTGTGTGTGTAGGTGTGTGTGTGTGTGTTTGTGTAGGTGTGTGTGTGTGTGTGTGTAGGTGTGTGTGTGTGTGTGTGTGTGTGTGTGTGCGCATGTGTGTGTGTGTGTAGGTGTGTGTGTGTGTGTAGGTGTGTAGGTGTGTGTGTATGTGTGTGTGTGTGTAAATACTGTATTCTCTTCATAACTGTGTTAAATTCAGCTAATAAACATAATTAAATGAAATAATTGTGTATTAAATGTTGAATGTGATGTTGATCATGCTGTATGTCCCTTTCTCAGTGTGAAATGAAGAGTTAACAGACTGTTAACTAGCTGTCTCAGGTCTGAAGGGTGTTTCTCCAGACTGTATGTTTCAGCTGGTACATAGCTGTTCAGTATGATTGAGATCAGCGCTGATAGAAGGCCGGTTTAGAAGAGTCCAGTTTAGTTCTTAGTGTGTTTCGCTCCTGAACGTCTCAGTAATCTTCAGAGTTCACTGTAGATTGGAGGCAGCCCGTAGCGTACGCAGCGGTACAGCCCCAGAACATAAACAAGCCTCCTCGGTTCATGTCTAACCTTTCCTAGGGGTCCCACCAAATCTTTCCAGGCCATTGTAGGATGTGTTTGTAGAGTAAGTAAAGATTTATCTCTGTTCATATTTACTTTACGTTACTCTATGACATAATAACAACATGCAGCTGTACATGAAGAACTGTTTTTAATTTCAGGAAGGAAGCGCTGCTTCAAACAGCTGGATACAGAAACACCACCACTTTCACTGGGACCGAACTCATTTCAGATGGACTCAAGCCCAGAAGTCTTCTGAAAATCTTGGACACCACGTCCACAGCTAAGGAAAAGAGAGACCACCCAGCTCAAACCCAGCATCCGTGATGGTACGTGTGGGGGTAGTATTCATACACATGGCATTGGTGACTTGTACATCTGTGAAGGCACCATTAACCCTGAACCACAGATCATCACCGTCCAAAGAAAACCATGGATGTTCATTTTTACTTTTACACATTATTTGAACACAGCAGCTGACGTTTACAGTGTCTGAACATTTCATGATGAAAAGACGAACAGAACTTGCTCAGAACTGCTTGGAGTAACGTCTGGTTCCACTAACATTAAATCAAATTAGGATTTTTACCCTCTGCTGTAAAATTACTATGTTTGAGTTGGATGTCATTTACTTTGGGAAAACATGACATGTGGGTTCTGAAGCAGCTCATCCAGACTACGTCTTTTTAAGGACTTGGTTTTTCAGCAAAACACCAACCACATTCTACCCTGACTACAACAGCATGGCTCCATAGTAAAAAAATCTCGATGCTGAACTGGCCTTCCTGCAGTCCAGACCTGTCACCCAAAACACACGGTGCACAAGAAGGACAAGGAGACCCTGAACTACAGAGCAGCTATCATTCTGAAATCAAGGAGGAGTGGGAAACAAGGTTTGAAAACAAAAATAAATAGTCTTAGAATTAAAAATGATCCTGAAATAGCCGGGAAATCACACACACCTTCCTAATAACATAATACTGCAGCAGGTAAACATATTTAATTATTGTTATTAATAATTTGCATATATTAACACATCCTTTCTGCTCTTACTTCCACCTCAAATAAAATGTCTGTTAAAGGATTAGGCCATCTCAAACTCAAACCGTCTATCAATTCAACTATCAAAAACTATCAAACTATCACAAATAAGGTTATAATAATATGTTATAAAAAGGAATGCACTAGCAACACCTTAACTACCACACAAGTCCTGATAGCCTGACCTAGAAACAGGGTGTATATGACCCCTGGTAGTTGGGGGGAGGAGGAGAGGTCTTACACAGTCTCCTCTTCCGTCTTCAGTTTGAGAGAGCAGTAACAGTTCACTCTTTCCACCAGTTTACTGGGAAACTAGGTGAGTTTGCAGATTTCCAAATATGCTACAGCAGATTGTGTAAGGACTGGTGTGGGGTATGTATGATTACAGTTATAACCAGTTATAACCTCTACAGACACAAACTGAACAAAGAGTGTAACTCCAGTCTCCTCATTTTTCAGCCTAAAATAAACAGTTATGAGTTTATGTGATGTTTTGAGGAAATACATTTATAGAACATATTTAATAGGAGTAGATCTTTACCTGAGACGAAGATGAGGATGAAGAAGATGGGGGTGATGGCCATCGTACCCACAGTCCCACCCGTGCTGAGTTAGTGCTGTGGGGGTTTCAGATACAGCATCAGCTGAAGAGGATACTGGACCCACACTCAGTTCTGGAGTGTGTAGAAAGAATTCACACTCCAGAACACATTTATCAGAGAACAGTTCGTGTGGAGCTGTGAAATATTTCACCATCAGCTCACCAGTGATGTCAAACACTGACCAGTCGAACAGACACACACAGGAGCACACAGGTGCAGCACTGCAGTCTTACCTGGTAGAGCGCTCGCTGATGAATGAGGGGGAAATATGCAAACCACAAGCCTAACACTGATCCTGATGATGTCACAGCATCTGTCAACAAGAGCAGAGGAGCACAGTGTCGGACTGAGAGGAGAGAGCATCTAGCAAAGCGTCAACAAGCCAGTTCAGTATAAATGACTCTCTCAGCTTCAGGTTCTGGATATTTAACAGTACACTACACGGAGGCCAGTCGTACAGTCAGGAAGTCACTCTGCACTGAACATCTCCACCATTTGGAACCTGAGAGGAATCAGAAGTGAGAACATGTTTAAGAAGCACCTTGCAGTCATGGAATAAATTGATCAGCTACCAAACAAACACAGGAATGGTCTTCTGAGCTGTGTAATTGAATATATCAGGAACCGGTTCACCATGTAGGTTTTGTAAAACCCATTCTTGCTGTTATTTCACTGATTTGATGCTAATTGAAGACATTGTTGATGTCACAGTGCCTCTGTAGTGATTCACCTTTACACATACATACAGCCTAATAAACATACACTGATGGAAAACGTTGATTGGCCTTTATTGGCAAGGTGTTGAGCCAGCAGCAGATTGATATTTGAGGCGTGATGACTGAGGGTTTCCCTATTTCAGCAACTGTGAGGCTGTGTGGCCATCTTGTGGTCAAAGTTCCACCACACACTCATGCATGTCACACCGATTCACATGCAGTACAGTAACCCTGAAACTCATCTGAGTTTCACACCACTGTTTTATTTTTCAGCTGCTGCCAAGGGAGTTTTGAACTTGAGTTGTTGAAGTCATTGTTGACCTCCACTGATCTTATTGGGTTCATTAAACTGTATTGAAAAGTATGAGGAAAGAAAGTTATCACTCACTACACACGCAGGTAGAGCCATGATAATCTAGCATTAAAGTTTAGAATGAAAAGTGTTCAGTGTTTCAGTGTTAACAGCTTATCCGTGTAAAGCAGGTCAGTCCTGAAGCGTTCAGACAGAGGACCACCAAGTTATCACACACGTGTCCCCTCAGTTCAGTCTTACATGTCCTAAAGGATCATGAGCTGCCTGATGTGGCTCCCGAAACAAGTGAGAACTTACTTTTCAGCGTTTTAGCTTTAAACCCAAACGGGCATCTAGAGACACAACAAGCTTTCCTGACCGTCCACACAGAAGTGACCAGTACAGCAGCCCTCAGACTGACCTCAGCTTCTCCTGCTGCACTTTCACTTTAAATAAACAGAGTGTAGTGTGTACGTCCTGTACTGTACGTGTGATTCTCTCTGGGGGGTTGGGAAGAACACAGGGATGATCAGCAGCTTTTATCAAACGCTGTATATTCATCTTCATATTAGAGCTCTGATCACTGACAGACCTGTTCTGCTTCAGTAGCTGTGAGGCTGTGTGGCCATCTTGTGGTCAAAGCTCTACCACACACTCAGATGAGACACGGCATGTTACACCGGGTTACATGCAGTAACATGACCCTGAGGTCTACATTAGTTTCTGCTCCAGTGTTTTTCTAATTGAACTCTGTAGTGATGTAGGGACTGGTGTGGGTGCCAGCCTGGCCACCAGGGGACAGTGGTGAACCAGCAATCTGTCCTAACACCCTGCACCTGGTGAATGGGCTATATCTCCCTCTCAGGAAGCAGTCTGGGTTGCTGGTTCTTTGCTACACCAGGTGTGTGTAAGGTCCTGGCCGGTAAAGGTAGAGGGCTGAGAGTGTTTGAGCTCACCCTCACATCTTTCTTTCCTCCTCTCTTCTTCAGAAGGCTGAGAGTGTTGGTGCTCTCCTTTCATCAAAAAAACCTCCACCCTTTTCTTCTTTCTGCTGAGGGCTGTGAGGTCTCGCCCTCCCCCTCATCCCTGCCCTCACTCCTCAGAGGGATTAAGGGTTCTCACACCCATCCCTCTCTCTGCTCCTCTGTCTCTCCCCTACTGTATAGAGGGGAGTACCTCAAGTAAAAGGGAGAGCTGTTGTTCCTCCTTCGTTCTGTTTAACTATTGCACTAGTGTCTCCTTCCCTGACTTCCGTTGGAAGTGTCATACGGTTTAAAGCTCGGTTAGTTCAGGAGGCAGCCAGCCTCTCCTGGTGTCCTTTATTTCCCGCTCAAACGAATTCGGGTGGGTTTATGCAGTACTATTTTTTTTTCCCACCTATTTTTAGATTGGTCTCATTTTATTGGACACCTGTTTAAGGGCTAGCTATATCCCTGGGGGGCGAAGCTGTAGGCTGTCTGTCTTTTACCATGGCGACCCCCCCCCCCCCCCCCCCCCCCAACTATTCAACTGCTTTGCATTTGGGTCCTCCCCAACTTCTCACCTGTAGCTCACCCAGCAGAACCCTGAGTGGTGTTCAGGAGCCCTGAACCGTTTTCCACCAGCAGCTCTTATTACAAGTGAAGTGAGAGAGATCAGCTTTCAGTTACCTTTCCTATGTGGACACAATCCATTGTTCTAGGTAGCCTAGCACGGTTCTAAAGGAAAACATAAAGGTGCCAAAAAGGGTTCTTTGTGTGATGCCATTTTTAGGCTGCCTAAAAATTTTTTTAATTCTTGATACCTTTGAAAACGAGATGCTTGATGAAGATATGTAATGTTTATAGATCCTCCACATATCATAAAGCAAATTGCAATTTTCTATATTTTTTATTTTTAATAAAAGACTTTGATGTAGTGGGTGAACAGTACAGTTTCAAAACACGGACTCTCCGGTTCAAAGCGTATTTGGGAACTGAACCATAAACAGTTTATTCTGAAGTCACTGTTTCTGTGTCCTTAAAACACATTGTATTATTAGTAAAGCCTTTTCATTTCAGTATTGAGTGTTAAGTGACGGGGTCAGGGGGGCCATTTATACAAACACAATACTTCATGGACTACAGATCAGACAAAATCAAGCAGATCAAAAAAATCAATCTCCACTTATTAAGATGGAGCCAGTGGTTTGTATTCCACTGTGCAGTATAAGAACTCACACTGTCGGGAGTCTGAGGAGGTAAACACACAGTTAAGCTGTCAGCTCCTCACGTTAACAGGCACGTCCTGTATGTTCATTAACGCAGGAAACGCTCTGGATTCAAGTCTTTATTAATTCATTTTAAACCTTTTATTAATGAATGATTTGGCATGGCGACAGTTCAGAGTTAGAAGAGCAGGAGACACAGTCAGAATGAAACTGAATGAGGTGAAACAGAGAGCAGACTTAGCACAGAACCCAGCCTTACTAGCAGCATAAACAGAAGACAGGAGCTTAACATACCAGTGTACTAATGGACTGTAATCTATAGCGTCTTTAAATATTATAATTATTATTATTGATAATTACAAATACAACAAACCACACCGACACTTCACACAGTATTTGAACTAATGTAGTTTATCCATTGCTTCTGTAATTGAAGAGTTACAGGGTGTGGAAATACACTTAATTTATTTTAATAGCTTCATGTAATATTAAATTTTATTTAAAACTCTGTTTTAGTCCCACTGAACATTGTGACGTGTGTGTTGTGCCCAAATGTACATTAAAATTTTGAGGGCAGCATTCCATACTGACACCATTCCACCTCCGCACTGACCTGGGAGGCCATAGCAACCACCTAGCAACCACTTTGTATACTACAACCCTCTAGCATGGCCTGAGGGAAGACGCAGCTAGGTGATTTCCAGGCTGTGATGGATCAGTGATGAACTTCCTGGTTCTGGAAGTGTGCAGATCCAGCAGGTTGAACTAGTTTGACTCCAGTGGTCTTCTCTGCAGACCTAATGATGCGCTGCAGTCTGGGGGTGTCGTGTTTGGTGGCTGAGCTGCCCCACACTGTGAAGGATGTGCTGATAACAGTTTCTATCGTGTCAGTGGAGAACTGTACCATCAGCTCCTGGGACAGGTTGAACTTCCTCAGATATACTTCCTTCCCATAGATTTTCAGTTGGATCCAGGTCAGTCGACTGGCTGGGCCATTGCAGCAGCTTTATTTTCTTTCTCTGAAACCCACTGAGAGTTTCCTTGGCTGTGTGTTTGGGATCAGTGTCCTGCTGGAATGTCCAGCCTCGTTTCATCTTCATCATGCTGGTAGATGTGCAGCAGATTTTATCAAGAAGGTCTCAGTACATTTGTCCATTCATCCTTCCTTCAGTGAAGCGTGCCAGTGCCGTATGCTGGAAAACAGCCCCACACCATGATTCACTGTTGGTATGGGGTTTTGGGATGACATGCAGTGCCCTTTGACCTCCAAACATGGTGTGTATTATGGTATCCAAAGAGTTCAATGGTGGTCCATCTTATATAGATAGATATGAGAGAAGATGATACACACCTGTAACACCCTGTTAGACCTTTTGGATGTAATTTAGTAAACCTCAAATACATGAAGGAGCGTTTGTTAAAGTTTATAAAGGCGGTACAGAGCGTCTGTCAGATATAAATCTACTTTATATTTACGTATCAGATGTGTGCAAGATGATACGCCACACGGTTTTGCATACAGGAAAATAACCGTGACACCTACATGAGTTCCTGCACCTGGTTTTCTCTGTGAGTATTTCCAGTAAAGAACCACATATCAGTTTAAACTGGGCATTGCTGCATTATGTATTAATTCATTTTTCATATTGATCTCTTTATAGAACTGCTACTCCTGTTGTAGGGATGTGCACAGGATGACTGATGGTACGTAGTGAGTGTGTCCTGAAG
>JAMWET010000097.1:70000-82718 GCA_024036415.1 Prochilodus magdalenae | reverse complement strand
TAGCAGAGAGAGAGAGGTAGAGAGAGGAAGTAGAGAGAGAAAGAGGTAGAGAGAGAGAGAGAGGTAGAGAGAAGTAAAGAGGGGTAGTAGAGAGAGAGAGGTAGAGAGAGGAAGTAGAGAGAGAAAGAGGTAGAGAGAGAGAGAGGTAGAGAGGGAGAGAGAGAGAAGTAGAGAGAGAGGTAGAGAGAGAGAGAGGGAGAGAGAGAGGGAGAGAGAAGTAGAGAGAGAGGTAGAGAGGGAGAGAGAGAGCATGGCATGGTTTCTGTGCCCTGGTGTGACAAAGCACTTCTGTGTGCCAGACTGATGCCCCTCCTCCAAACCCTCCCCCTCCCAGAGCATGGAGTCGCTAAAATACGGCAGTATGGCTGCTGCGCTCGTTACTCTCTCTCTCCTTCTCTCCTTCTCTCTTTCTCACTCCTTCTCTCCCTCCTTCTCTCTCTATACCTCTCTCCCTCCCATTTTCTCTACCTCCCTCTCTCTACCGCTACCTCTCTCTCCCTGTTCTCTCTCCATCCCCTCTCTCTTTTTAATAGCCCCATTCTAAGTGGAACTTTGTCTCTCCTGTTTTGTGTTCAGCTAACCCCATTTTGCTCCTGTAGCTGTGTCCTTAACTCTCCATGTACACTTGGTTCTGTAGGGTTGCTTCATTTTTGCCCTTCTTTTCTCCGACGCCTCCATTACCTATAGTAACATTAGAGGTACTAATGAAAAGTACAGGGGTGTAAATGTTGGGGTTGGGGGTTTAGTGTAGATGTAGGGGTTAGGGGGTTTAGTGTAGATGTAGGGGTTAGGGGTTTAGTGTAAATGTAGGGGTTAGGGGGTTAGTGTAAATGTAGGGGTTAGGGGGTTTAGTGTAGATGTAGGGGTTAGGGGGTTAGTGTAAATGTAGGGGTTAGGGGGTTTAGTGTAAATGTAGCGGTTAGAGGGGTTAGTGTAAATGTAGGGGTTAGGGGGTTTAGTGTAGATGTAGGGGTTAGGGGTTTAGTGTAAATGTAGGGGTTAGGGGGTTAGTGTAAATGTAGGGGGTAGGGGGTTTAGGGTAAATGTAGGGGTAGGGATTTTAGTGTAAATGTAGGAGTTAGGGGTTTTAGTGTGAATGTAGGGGTTAGGGGGTTTTGTGTAAATGTAGGGGTTAGGGGTTTAGTGTAAATGTAGGGGTTAGGGTTTAGTGTAAATGTAGGGGTTAGGGGGTTTGGTTTAGATGTGGGGGTTAGGGGGTTTAGTGTAAATATAGGGGTTAGGGGGTTTAGTGTAAATGTAGGGGTTAGGGGTTTAGTGTAGATGTAGGGGTTAGGGGTTTAGTGTAAATGTAGGGGTTAGGGGGTTTAGTGTAAATGTAGGGGTTAGGGGGTTTAGTGTAAATGTAGGGGTTAGGGTTTAGTGTAAATGTAGGGGTTAGGGGGTTTAGTGTAAATGTAGGGGTTAGGGGGTTTAGTGTAAATGTAGGGGTTAGGGTTTAGTGTAAATGTAGGGGTTAGGGGGTTTAGTGTAAATGTAGGGGTTAGGGGGTTAGTGTAAATGTAGGGGTTTTACTGGAGGCACAGTTTGAACTAGAACGGTCCATACATGTGGGCCGAGCAGATGAGTGGACGCTGAGTGGACGCTGGGTGGCTGGGAGTTGTTCTGAAGGCAGGCTTTATTTTTAGAGTGCTGGGAGAAGGAGGCTGTCGCTGAGAGACTGTAGCTCTGGCTGCTATCCAGAAACTCACTTGGACCTCTTATCATCTCCAGCATCGTGTTTAGACAAGGCTTGTCCACCTCCCAATACTCAGCAATGCAACACACGCACACGGCGCACGCCGCAGATCATTACTCTTTCCCGTATCAGCATGGCAGCCATTTACACTCCCGTACCCCAGCCCGGCTCTAGCGTCCATCCTCTGTTGTGTCACTCAGTACAGAGCTTCAGACTGACCCTGGAAGCAACATCAGGATGAGTGCAGAGCTTCAGGCTCATTTAAGACCTCTTTGTGCAGCAGCCTGACAATGGACTGAGGACTTGTCTCTACACTCACTGTCCACTCACTGTCCACTCTACCAGCTCCACTGACCGTACAGGACACTCTGTAGGTGTACAGGTCCAGACTGTAGTCCATCTGTTTCTCTGTGTACTGTATTACCCTGTTCTTCAATGGTCAGGACCCCCACAGGACCCCCACAGAGCAGGTAGTATGTGGGTGGTGGAGCATTCTCAGCACTGCAGTGACACTGACGTGGTGTCAACCAAAAACTATCCAGTGAACCGCGTCCTGTGGGTGGTGTCCTGTGGGTGGTGTCTTGTGGGCAGCTTCTTGTGGGCGGCATCCTGTGGGCAGGGTCCTGTGGGTGTTGTTGTATGGGCGGCGTTGTGTGGACAGCGGTCTGTGGGGCAGCATCCTGCGGGCGGCGTCTCGTGGTGACATCCCGTGGGTAGCATCCGCTGGACATGTGGGCGCCGTCTTGTGGGCTGCGTCCTCTGGGTGGTGTCCTGTGGGCAGCGTCCTGTGGGCAGCGTCCTGTGGGGCAGCGTCCTGTGTCCACTGATGAAGGACTAGAGGATGACCAACACTGCACTGTGCAGCAGCAGATGAGCTATCGTCTCTGACTGTCCATCTACAAGGTGGACCAGCAAGGTAGGAGTGTCTAATAGAGTGGACAGAGCAGTGCTGAGAATGACCCACCACCCACAGAACCCCTGCCAGTATAATGTTAAGGGGGGGTGAGCGGTATGCGTGAGTGGCTTCCTGCTAGAAAAGGCTCTGGGTAAAAATATCCCGTTTGTAAGCTGCATGGGATGCTTTTAGCCGGGCGCTGTGGATAACATCCCTAATCTCCGGGAGAATGTCTAACGAGCGTGGGGAGCTGGAAGCTCGCTCGTGTTCACGGCTCTGGTGTTTGATAGATGCGATGTGTTTTTCTGTGGGGTCCTGAGCTTGTATAAATAGACGCTTTGTGATCACGCGGAGGAAGTATCAGTGTGAGCGGGATGACAGACAGCCGGCTACTAGTTCGGAGGGGTTACATTCATCCGGGATGTAGATTTTCTGTGCGTGCATCTGTGCGCGTGGGCGGCCGGGGGCCTGTGTGTCACTCCACACAAAGGAATGGCGGAAAGGCAGACTGCGGGAAAAGCTGAGGGAAGCTGGGGGATTTCGTCTGCTCACTGTCGCAGCCTTGCTCCCGTAATGCCGTGTCGCGTAGCAGCACGGAAAACATCTTAGCGCTGCGCTCCTGCGCGAGGCCGCAGCACTCTTGATCACCATCCCGTCTTCATCGATCCGCCTCGGGCCTCCGGCACGCCGTGAATACCAATAGCCACCTCGTGGACTTCCAGGGCCGAGCCATGCAGACTGCGAATGACGGCGTACGTGAGAACAGCACAGCACCAGGTTTTAGGACGCTGAGCTGAGTCGAGTCGAGTCGAGTCAGGATTTGGAACCATTTCCCGTTCGCGTTCGAAGGAATTCCGGCGGAATTTGTCTACCACTCTTTACCCCAGCACACACGATAGTGAACCCACACACTAGGGGGCAGTGAGCGCACTCGCCCAGATCAGTGGGCAGCCCTATCCACGGAGCCTGGGGAGCAGATGGGGATTAGGTGCCTTCGTTGCTCTTTAGCCATGTTCTGCCAGTTCAGAGAATCGCCCCCTCTCTAGCCCACGACTTCCCCCCTCCACCCCATGACTGCCCACCTACGGCCCTGACTGCCCACCTCCAGCCCATGACTGCCCCTGACCGTCCCCTCTCTAGCCCATGACTGTCGTTCTCTCACCCACAACTACCCTCTCTCCTGCCCTGACTGCCCACCTCCAGCACACAACTGCCCTGGACTAGAGAGGGGGCAGTTGTGGTCTAGAGAGAGGGCAGTTGTGCGCTAGTGTGGAGGCAGTCATGGTCTAGAGAGGGGCAGTCGTGGACTAGAGAGGGGCAGTCGTGGTCTAGAGAGGGGGCAGTTGTGGACTAGAGAGGGGGCAGTCATGGTCTGGAGAGGGGGCAGTCATGGTCTAGAGAGGGGCAGTCGTGGTCTAGAGAGGGGGCAGTCATGGTCTAGAGAGGGGCAGTCGTGGTCTAGAGACGGGGCAGTTGTGCGCTAGTGTGGGGGCAGTCATGGTCTAGAGAGGGGCAGTCGTGGCCTAGAGAGGTGGCAGTCATGGTATAGAGAGGGGGCAGTCATGATCTAGAGAGGGAGCAGTTGTGGTCTAGAGAGGGGGCAGTCATGGTCTAGAGAGGGGGCAGTTGTGGTCTAGAGAGGGGGCAGTCATGGTCTAGAGAGGGTGCAGTTGTGGACTAGAGAGGGGCAGTCGTGGTCTAGAGAGGGGGCAGTCATGGTCTAGAGAGGGGCCAGTCGTGGTCTAGAGAGGGGGCAGTCATGGTATAGAGAGGGGGCAGTCATGGTCTAGAGAGAGGGCAGTTGTGCGCTAGTGTGGGGGCAGTCGTAGTCTAGAGAGGGGGCAGTTGTGGTAGAAAGAGAGGGCAGTCGTGCACTAGTGTGGGGGCAGTCATGGTCTAGAGAGGGGCAGTCGCGGTCTGGAAAGAGGGCAGTTGTGGTCTAGAGAGGGGGCAGTTGTGCGCTAGTGTGGGGGCAGTCATGGTCTAGAGAGGGGCAGTCGTGGACTAGAGAGATGGTCCAGTCGTGTCTAGAGAGGGGGCAGTCGTGGACTAGAGAGGGGGCAGTCATGGTCTAGAGAGGGGCAGTTGTGGTCTAGAGAGAGGGCAGTTGTGCGCTAGTGTGGGGGCAGTCATGGTCTAGAGAGGGGCAGTCGTGGACTAGAGAGGGGCAGTCGTGGTCTAGAGAGGGGGCAGTCGTGGACTAGAGAGGGGGCAGTCATGGTCTAGAGAGGGGCAGTCGTGGTCTAGAGACGGGGCAGTTGTGGACTAGAGAGGGGGCAGTCATGGTCTAGAGAGGGGGCAGTCGTGGTCTAGAGATGGGGCTGTTGTGGACTAGAGAGTGGGCAGTTGTGGTCTAGAGAGGGGGCAGTCGTGGTCTAGAGAGGGGCAGTCGTGGTCTAGAGACGGGGCAGTTGTGCGCTAGTGTGGGGGCAGTCATGGTCTAGAGAGGGGGCAGTCATGATCTAGAGAGGGAGCAGTTGTGGTCTAGAGAGGGGGCAGTCATGGTCTAGAGAGGGGGCAGTTGTGGTCTAGAGAGGGGGCAGTCATGGTCTAGAGAGGGTGCAGTTGTGGACTAGAGAGGGGCAGTCGTGGTCTAGAGAGGGGGCAGTCATGGTCTAGAGAGGGGCCAGTCGTGGTCTAGAGAGGGGGCAGTCATGGTCTAGAGAGGGGGCAGTCATGGTCTAGAGAGGGGGCAGTTGTGGTCTAGAGAGGGGGCAGTCATGGTCTAGAGAGGGGCAGTCGTGGTCTAGAGAGGGGGCAGTTGTGGTCTAGAGAGGGGGCAGTTGTGGACTAGAGAGGGGCAGTCGTGGTCTAGAGACGGGGCCAGTCATGTCTAGAGAGGGGCAGTTTGTGGTCTAGAGAGGGGCCAGTCATGGTCTAGAGAGGGGGCAGTTGTGGCCTAGAGAGGGGGCAGTCGTGGCCTAGAGAGTGGGCAGTCGTGGTCTAGAGAGGGGGCAGTCATGGTCTAGAGAGGGGGCAGTCGTGGCCTAGAGAGGGGCCAGTCGTGGTCTAGAGAGGGGGCAGTTGTGGTCTAGAGAGGGGGCAGTTGTGGACTAGAGAGGGGCAGTCGTGGTCTAGAGAGGGGGCAGTCATGGTCTAGAGAGGGGGCAGTTGTGGTCTAGAGAGGGGGCAGTCATGGTCTAGAGAGGGGGCAGTTGTGGCCTAGAGAGGGGGCAGTCGTGGCCTAGAGAGGGGGCAGTCGTGGTCTAGAGAGGGGGCAGTCATGGTCTAGAGAGGGGGCAGTCGTGGCCTAGAGAGGGGCCAGTCGTGGTCTAGAGAGGGGGCAGTTGTGGTCTAGAGAGGGGGCAGTTGTGGTCTAGAGAGGGGGCAGTTGTGGTCTAGAGAGGGGACAGTTGTGGTCTAGAGAGGGGGCAGTCGTGGTCTAGAAAAGGGACAGTTGTGCGCTAGTGTGGGGGCAGTTGTGGTCTAGAGAGGGGGCAGTCATGGTCTAGAGAGGGGCAGTCGTGGTCTAGAGACGGGGCAGTTGTGCGCTAGTGTGGGGGCAGTCATGGTCTAGAGAGGGGCAGTCGTGGCCTAGAGAGGTGGCAGTCATGGTATAGAGAGGGGGCAGTCATGATCTAGAGAGGGAGCAGTTGTGGTCTAGAGAGGGGGCAGTCATGGTCTAGAGAGGGGGCAGTTGTGGTCTAGAGAGGGGGCAGTCATGGTCTAGAGAGGGTGCAGTTGTGGACTAGAGAGGGGCAGTCGTGGTCTAGAGAGGGGGCAGTCATGGTCTAGAGAGGGGCCAGTCGTGGTCTAGAGAGGGGGCAGTCATGGTATAGAGAGGGGGCAGTCATGGTCTAGAGAGGGGGCAGTTGTGGTCTAGAGAGGGGGCAGTCATGGTCTAGAGAGGGGGCAGTTGTGGTCTAGAGAGGGGGCAGTCATGGTCTAGAGAGGGGGCAGTTGTGGACTAGAGAGGGGCAGTCGTGGTCTAGAGAGGGGGCAGTTGTGGTCTAGAGAGGGGACAGTTGTGGTCTAGAGAGGGGGCAGTCGTGGTCTAGAAAAGGGACAGTTGTGGTCTAGAGACGGGGCAGTTGTGGTCTAGAGAGGGGGCAGTCGTGGTCTAGAAAGGGGGCAGTTGTGGTCTAGAGAGGGGGCAGTCGTGGTCTAGAGAGGGGGCAGTCGTGGTCTAGAGAGGGGGCAGTCGTGGTCTAGAAAAGGGACAGTTGTGGTCTAGAGACGGGGCAGTCATGGTCTAGAAAGGGGGCCGTTGTGGTCTAGAGAGGGGCAGTCGTGGTCTAGAGATGGGGCAGTTGTGGTCTAGAGAGGGGGCAGTCATGGTCTAAAGAGGGGGCAGTTGTGGTCTAGAGAGGGGGCAGTTGTGGACTAGAGAGGGGCAGTCATGGTCTAGAGAGGGGCCAGTCGTGGTCTAGAGAGGGGGCAGTCATGGTCTAGAGAGGGGGCAGTCGTGGACTAGAGAGGGGCAGTCGTGGCCTAGAGAGGGGGCAGTCGTGGCATAGAGAGGGGGCAGTTGTGGTCTAGAGAGGGGGCAGTTGTGGTCTAGAGAGGGGGCAGTCATGGTCTAGAGAGGGGGCAGTCGTGGTCTAGAGAGGGGGCAGTTGTGGTCTAGAGAGGGGGCAGTTGTGGTCTAGAGAGGGGGCAGTCATGGTCTAGAGAGGGGGCAGTCGTGGTCTAGAGAGGGGGCAGTTGTGGTCTAGAGAGGGGGCAGTCGTGGTATAGAGAGGGGGCAGTCGTGGCATAGAGAGGGGGCAGTCGTGGTCTAGAGAGGGGGCAGTTGTGGTCTAGAGAGGGGGCAGTCATGGTCTAGAGAGGGGGCAGTCGTGGTCTAGAAAGGGGGCAGTTGTGGTCTAGAGAGGGGGCAGTCGTGGTCTAGAGAGGGGGCAGTCGTGGTCTAGAGAGGGGGCAGTTGCGGGCTGGAGATCCTAATGAAGGTCCTAGGACACTGAGCTGAGACCGTTGAGGGGACAGGAGAGTCCTTGGAAAGCGCACCGCAGCAGGACATCGTTAGAACCAGCGTTCCTCTTGCGGTTCCACGTGCCTCTCAGGTACCACACTTCCTTCAGGAAGCATCCAGCAGGAGGACAGCATGTTCAAAGACAGCAGCGCGGCACAGCCCCCGCCTTTCAGCTAAAAGCGTCCGTCAGAGCAGAGACTGACCCAAATACAGTAGCGCCACTGCGCTCCCTCTCCGCTCCCTCTCCGCTCCCTCTCCGCTCCCTCTCCGCTTCTTCCTCGCTCTCTCTCCTTCATGCAGAATGTTGAATCGGAGCCTGCTCGGTGCTGCTGCTGTCGCCATGCCTACGCCGCCACGGAAACCAGGAAATTTCCACTCCGTTAGATGAGGTCATCGCTAAAGAGCTCCGAACGCCGGACCGACGTGGCAGTGATTTACATCTCTCAGGTCACATGAGGAGCCGATACGTGGGACACCTGTGTTAGGGCTAAAGGGCAATCCCACCCGTATTTCCAAACTTCCTGTAGAATTCCGAGATGATTCCGAGTTTGGTGTTACGTTCAGCAGAAGGCCTCAAAATGACCTGCATTGCTTTTAAAGGTGGATGTCTGGTAGCTCTGAAGCTCCACCCCGGACACCCTGAATGACTCTGTTACCTCACAGCCATGTACTGAAGCAGAGGGTTTTTGGAAAGTCCTCAGACAGCTGTGTCTGTGTGCTACCTGACGGAGGTTAGAACATGAGAGTGGAACGTGGACCATGCTCCACCTCGCCCCTCACTTCACTACCTTCAGCTGCTTGTATATTTCTCTCTCTCTGCTTCCCCTCCATGCAGTCCCGATGTGTTTGAAGGACAACTCCACCAGTTTTCCGAGATTCCCGTTTCATTCAGGCCAGACATGCTGCACTTTACAGAAGTCAGGTTTGGTACGTCTGGTTACCTTCACCACCACTGGGAGCAGATCTGACTTTATCTAGAACAGAGCGTTTCATACCGAACCCACTCTAAACGATTGTCTCTCTCTCTCTCTCTCTCTCTCTCTCTCTCTCTCTCTCTCTCTCTCTCTCTTTCTCTCTCTCTCTCTCTCTCTTTCCCCCCACCTCTCTCTCTCTCTCTCTCTCTCTCTCTCTCTCTCTCTTTCTCTCTCTCTCTCTCTCTCTCTCTCTCTCTCTCTCTCTCTCTCTCTGTCTCTCTCTCTCTCTCTCTCTCTCTCTCTCTCTCTCTCTCTCTCTCTCTCTCTCTCTCTCTCTCTCTCTCTCTCTCTCTCTCTCTCTCTCTCTCTCTCTCTCTCTCTCTCTCTCTCTTCCTCTCTCTCTCTCCCAGGTAAATATTTGATCATGTATGTACAGGTTGGTTGTGTGATGCTCGTGTTGGACTCCGTCCGGTTCCACTGTCAGTGGTTCTGCTCTGTGGAGTGTCCACTCCTCCCGGTCCTCCTCTTATGTTCTGCGTGTCCCAGAGTTCAGAGCTGCTCCCGCTGGGCCGTCACATTCACTGAGCAGGTTCTCCGGTGTCCGCAGTGCAGCACACGCTTCAGCTCCGCTGAATTAGGAGTGTGAGATCAGCCGCTGGCTCCAAACCACACACACGCGTGTGCAGTGTGACTCCCACACGACAGGGTTACAGGCAGACGTGCAGCGTGTGGAGAGGACCAGGCCATCTCCGGTAATAATACTAATCAATCAGGAGTATTATATTCAATATTCCCGTTAGGGTCACGTTCCTGAAAGGTCCCATGGAATCTGATCCAATCAGTTTACTGGTGGGTCCAGGTAGATACAGCCCAGGGAGCACTGCCATTGGTCAGGACTTCAGGAGCTCATCTCAGCATATTCACTTCTTATGTCACAATATTGACTTATTATGCCCAAAAAGACTTTCTTACGATTTTCACTGATTAAATACAAATAATTATTTATTTTTTAATTATATTTATTATTATATTTATCTATTATAATATAATATTTTATTTATATTATATTTAGACGTTGTATGTCACATTATTGACCTGTTATGCCCACATTATGACTTATTATCTTAAAATATGACTTATTATATCATAATGCTAACTTTAGTTCTCAAAATATTGACTTATTTAATCAGAATAATCAGAATATTGACCTGTAATTCCATAACCAATTTTTGAATTTTTAAATTCTCACTTATTATGTCAAAATATTGACTTATTATGCCCAAAAAAACACTTTCTCATGATTTTCACTGATTATATACAAATATTTATTTATTTTGTCATTATATTTTTAAATAAGACGTTGTATGTCACATTATTGACCTGTTACGCTCTCATTATGACTTATTATCTTAAAACATGACTTATTATCATCATATCATCATTATCATAATGCTAAATTTAGTTCTCAAAATATTGAATTATTTCAGAATAATCAGAATACTGAGCTGTAATTCCATAACCAATTTTTGAATTTTAAAATTCTCACTTATTATATCAAAATATTGACTTATTATGCCCAAAAAAAACTTTTTTCATGATTTTCACTGATTATGTTAAAAAAAAAAAGGCTTATCTTTTAAAATACTGACTTATTATGTCATAATAATGATGTATGTCAAAATATGGACCTGTTATGCCCAAATTATGACTTAAAATATGAATATGTCTTATTATGAATTATGCATATATTTTAAAATATGACGTATTGTGTCATAATGCTTAAACTTAATAACTTATGTTCTTAAAATATGGAATTATGTTATCAGAATAAAGACTTTTTGTCGTGTTATGTCAAAATAACGACTTATTGGCATAAAGTGTTGAAATAATAATGGCTTATTGTCTAATAATTGTCACCTAATATGGTAAAATCATGACCTAATATCTGATAATATTAAAAAAGATAATTATTTTCCTGAAATTTGGACAACAGGTCGTTATTTTCTGGCGGAGAAGAACAAACTAGTAGAAGACTTTTTCTCCTCCACCTGGGGGACGCTTCTGTGTGGTTCTGATCCGAATGTGTCCAGTGCTGATGCTGGCAGGGGACCAGGCGTGTGAGGAAGAAACGCTGAGCCCTGCTCGCATCACTCCGAAGAGGAATCCGTGGCTCTCTCTGTGGCGGTGGAATTGTAAACTGAGGCCGGATTAAACAGAGATACTGGTACGGAGGAGAGATCCTTGAGATTAGCCAGTGACCAGCGGTGAAGTCTGTCCAATAGCTGGCAGAACATCAAGAAACAGGAGCTCATACTGCCGCGGCGGGCCTGTGATCGCAGACTGCGGAGGGCAGACACAAGTTTCCAGAACAGAAGCCCACCGCCCCAGAAGCCGGCGTCCGCCAGGAGGAGTTTATATGGAGTGAATACCTTTACAGAGAGTTTCATTAATCCAGCCGGCAGAGGAATCCGTGTCTGTAACCTGCAGAGGAGGGAACAGACCTCAAGTGGACTCTCCAGTCCCACATTCCCAGTCCCGTACCAGTCAGTGTGCATCCTCCAGCAAGTCTGACACCCTCACAGCACCGAACACCGAAATCAGGGTCCCAGTAACGAAGCCTGTTTCACAGCAGCAGCAGCAGCACAGGTTCAAATCCGAGTCCGAGCTGCACACAGTGGTGAAGGTAACCAGACGTCCCCTCCAAAAGCTCCCTCACAGAAAGCTCCTACATGAGGCTCTGTCCTATACAGTACATAAGTAGGTGATGCCCACCACCTGCCTCCCACCTCCCCCTCCCCTCCATGTGTGTCCACACTGTCCTGTACCGACGTTCCTCGGCATGTCTAAACCCACCTGAACTGGAGCGACTCGCTGGTGTGTGATGCCGCATGTGGAACAACACTGTGAAAAACGCTCGGTTCCCATAGAAACAGATGCATGGCTCTCGGTCCTTGTGTTGTGTGATGGTGCTGTAGTTTTGTTCCGGGGGGCTGGAACACTGAGGATCAGAGAGAGAGAGAGGGAAAGAGGGAGGGGGGAGGAGGAGAGGTTGAAGGGGCACAGTAATCTCATACACCTGCTTTGTATTTTCCCGTTACCTGGGAATCACGTGGGAATTCTCAGATCGATCAGTTGTGTAAGTCAGCTCACCAGACAAACCATTAGTGTGTGACTGAGGAGCGTGTACACCTCCACCAGCACCAACCACAGCTGGGAGTGGACTAGTCATGGACTGGACAAGGTTCTGGATGTAGCCACATCAGTGTCAGACTCTCCAGATGTGGTGGATGCCTTCCCTGGCACAGTTCCGAGGAGAATTCCATGTAGGCTGGGATTGTATCCACTGCTGGTAGACCCGTATGACCGTACGCTTCCATACACCTGCAGATTCAGCTACTTCCTTCACACTATGGTCTTTGGCCACGCCCACATGCAGTCCCTCCTTTTAGCCAATCATTAACATCTGCTCTGGAGCCAACTCAATAGTACTTGCTGTTCAGAGGTACTGTGGTTCTGCTTCAAGGTAGCCGGTCGTCATAGTGATGCAGCAGGAAACTGCCGTGAGGCGGAAGGAGAGGCAAGACAAGTGACTGCTGGGTAAAGCAGGAGAGGTTGGGAAAAGCTACGTCAGAGGTGACTGTGGTTGCTCAAATGTGATGCTAACCTAGCAGCTAGCGTTAGCATACATGTTTAGGGTGATGGTGTGAATCATGTCACCTTTTGGTAACAGCTCAGCACATCTGGAACCTCAACGAAGCTGGTTCCATACAGCGTTCCAGAGTTGGGTGGAGCCAATACCATGCAGGCTTCAGATCACCATGCGCAGCGTCGGGTGGTGTGGTATAACGTGGTCTCCGGAGTTAATTCGGATGAAGCTTCCGGATTAAGGAATCTGGGTTCGGAGGATGAATCCAGGAGAACGCTACCCCACAGTAAAGTTGGGTGGAGGTGGGGTATTGGTCTCGGGGTCTCAGCTTGGACCCTTCCCTCATTAACCTGGTTATTAGTATCTGAGACCCCCAGAGGGGTCCCCTAGGGCATTGTTCCATCTCTGGGTTTGGCCCCGCCTACTGAAAGCCAAAGCCTGATTGGCTAATCCAGCAGATTAGGTTTTCTCTACAGCTCTGTCCGATACATAAGTAGGTGGTGCCCCCTCCCGCCTCCCACCTCCCCCTCCCCTCCATGTGTGTCCACACTGTCCTGTACCGACGTCCCGGTTAAAGGGATCTGGGCTTCCCGCTGACGTAGGAGCGGTGCTGTAATGTGGGCGTGACTCAGCTGAAGGAGAATGAGCTGAAAAT
>JAMWET010000097.1:15000-65000 GCA_024036415.1 Prochilodus magdalenae | reverse complement strand
CGGGTGTTTAAGCGAGGTCTGGCCGTTTAGGCGAGCTTAGCGGCCTTCAGAGCGCCTCACGTGCGTGCGGGCTGGTGGTGCCATGCGGGCGCCGCTTTATAGATCGATTCCAATCAAGGCTGAGCACGCCGCTCCTTCAGGCCAGCCCAGGGCAATAAACGAAATGACCCAGTATGAGAGTGGATTTCACTTCCCTGACAAATAGAACTCCGTGTCTTTCACATGCGGCATTACTCCGGATCGACCTTGAGCTGCCGGCCCGCGGGCGCCTCCATACTCCGCAGTCACATGGTGACGTGGTCAGTTTGAGTAGGTACGGCTCCACTGTTCCAGACTGTAGTCCATCTGTTTCTCTGTGTACTGTATTACCCTGTTCTTCAATGGTCAGGACCCCCACAGGACCCCCACAGAGCAGGTATGGTGTGGGTGGTGGATCATTCTCAGCACTGCAGGGACACTGACGTGGTGGTGTGTTAGTGTGGGTGGTGCTGGTGTGAGTGGATCAGACACAGCAGTGCTGCTGGAGTGTGTAGACACTGTGTCCACTCACTGTCCACTCTATTAGACACTCCTACCTTGCTGCTCCACCTTGTAGATGGACAGTCAGAGACGACAGCTCAGAAGGGAGGGGGGATTATCCCGGGTAGCTTGTCCCGATCGCTCTCTGGCCGTGAAGGAATTTGGTTTAGTGTGTAGAGCATTGTTGAAGCTTCACACTGTAGCCTTCCATGGACCACCCAGTCTACAAGGTACATATACGGAACCTGAACTGTGTTAACGGACGTGAGAACCAGCTCATTTACATAG
The DNA here is from genome assembly GCA_024036415.1 of Prochilodus magdalenae. Taxonomy (NCBI): domain Eukaryota; kingdom Metazoa; phylum Chordata; class Actinopteri; order Characiformes; family Prochilodontidae; genus Prochilodus; species Prochilodus magdalenae. The sequence continues at coordinate 64,193 of JAMWET010000097.1, read as the reverse complement.
CAGGATAAAAGCCTGGACCTCCAAACTGATAACTTTACAGGAGAAGGGAAAACGTACGGTCGTTTAATCCGGGCTGTAACGATTAATCTGCGTAACGTAAAGGCCTGTAACGATTAATCGGCGTAACGTAACGGGCTGTAACGATTAATCGGCGTAACGTAACGGGCTGTAACGATTAATCAGCGTAACGTAACGGGCTGTAGCGATTAATCGACGTAACGTAACGGGCTGTAACGATTAATCAGCGTAACGTAACGGGCTGTAACGATTAATCAGCGTAACGTAACGGGCTGTAGCGATTAATCAGCGTAACGTAACGGGCTGTAACGATTAATCGGCGTAACGTAACGGGCTGTAGCGATTAATCGGCATAACGTAATGGGCTGTAACAATTAATCGGCGTAAACGTAACGGGCTGTAACGATTAATCGGCTCAAAAACTAAAAAATCATGGGCTAATTTTGACACGATAAACAAGTTTATGTATCATCTGTTCATTTATCATCTGTGTATTTTCGAACAAGCTAATCGGCTTTGTAGTCTTCTTTGTTAGTTAGCGAATGCAAATAAAGCAACCTCAATCTAACTTTAAAAGCTGCCAACTTGGCGATTAATAATCTGAATAATCGACCATTCGTTACGACTATCGATTATCATAACAGTCGTTTGTCACCGCCCTGCCACAAAGGTTAGTTCGAATGAAAACGAGGCTGTCTGAAACCGCCAATCATTAAAAGCCCGCCTTCAGCATCCTACATCTCAATAATCGATAGATTACTCAGCCGTCAATATGGAGGCTTAACAGAAACAGCCTGGAGGATCGATCTGCAGGGAGAGATTACTGGATAAACGCCACATGCGTGTGAGTTATGATAGGGGTTGGTGCCTACATCCATACAAATGTTAGAAGCTGGCATCAAAGGAGAGAAAAAAAATCACATATGGGCCCTTTAATGGTGTTCTTGTTCAGGCTGAATGAAGTCAGGTGCTCTAAAGGTGTTTATACATCACCGGCCTCCACATGGCGAACTCATATACAGGTAGCTACGCAGGCCGTGGCCATCCTCCTCCATAGTAGTGATACAGGTGACTGATTGTGCTTGATGGCTCTTTGAAGCTGGACACCTGGAATTCTGTCCTGGCTCTGTTTATCGGTCCGGATTTGTGGACGGGAAGGTTTGGGCAGACGTAGTGAGCTGGTACAGTACATTATCCGTCTATAAAAAGAAGATGAAGTTGCTAGGTAACTTCACCAAGACTCTCTGTTTGGACTGTTCAGGAGAGGAGAACTAGTTCACTGGCTCTGGTAGAGAGAGGCAGAACGGGCACATGTGCCCAGGTAGACAGTACGCGCACCTGAGAGCTGTTGATTGATGCCGTGACGGTTTGTTTTTAGATAGACCACCACTAATATTATAATAAATACGCATAATTAATACGATAGTTAACATACATGCATCATTTGCATGTTGCATAATGCATTTGTTAGACTCAGGTGTTCTTCACAGCGGTGGTGGTGAGGGGAACCAGGGTTCTCCATGTCTAGAACACACATATAGACACTGTGTTGACTATCTGACCCACCAGTGAACCTATAGTGTGTGTATGGAATGTTGGTGATGAAAATCTGGAAAACCTGGAAGTACTAAGTTCCTTTGGGGGACTATTTGACCTCACAGCGCCCTGCAGCATGTATCCCTCCACCATGAATGGAGTTTAATGCGAAGATCTTCTCCACACTATCATAAACAGCGTCTCAGACATCAGGCAGCGTATTCAGAACCACCTCCTGTAGGATGTTTGTGTAGCTGCTCCACCTTGTAGATGGACAGTCAGAGACGATAGCTCATCTGCTGCTGCACAGTGCAGTGTTGGTCATCCTCTAGTCCTTCATCAGTGGACACAGGACGCTGCCCCACAGGACACTACCCCACAGGACACTACCCCACAGGACACTACCCCACAGGACGCTGCCCACAAGAAACTGCCCATAGGACGCTGTCCCACAGGACACTGCCCATAGGACGCTGTCCCACAGGACACTGCCCACAGGACACTGTCCCACAGGACACTGCCCACAGGACGCTGTCCCACAGGACACTGCCCATAGGACGCTGTCCCACAGGACACTGCCCACAGGACGCTGTCCCACAGGACACTGCCCACAGGACGCTGTCCCACAGGACACTGCCCATAGGACGCTGTCCCACAGGACACTGCCCACAGGACGCTGTCCCACAGGACACTGCCCACAGGACGCTGCCCACAGGACGCTGTCCCACAGGACACTGCCCACAGGACGCTGTCCCACAGGATGCTGTCCCACAGGACACTGTTGGCTGGATAGTTCTGGTTGGTGGACGATTCTCAGTCCAGCAGTGACACTGCTCCACTCACACCAGCACCACCCACACTAACACCAGCACCACCACGTATAGATAGATAGATAGATCTCAGCACCACTTTCTCATTTAATATGCAAATGAGTCTAATTAGTTCCGCACTCTCGTGGTATCTGATCATCGTATCTGTCGCTCCTGTGACGATGTAAAGGTCTCTGTCAGTGTAATCTCCATATTGTGGCGGTGCTAAGCTCGCGAACCATCGGCCGGTCCCGATCACCACCTCCGCCACCTTTGCCCCGTGGCCCTGAGCTATAGTTAGCTGTCTGTGTCCGCTGCCTAGCAACCACATCCAAAGCAGCATGTCTCCCGCTCTTTCTCTTTTTTTCCTTCTCTCCGTTTTATCCTCCCGTCCTCCCAATAAGGACAATCAGAGAGAGAGAGCGTCTCTGTCTGCCTCCGCCTTATAAATCCTCCATCTCCACCTGTTTATACTCCTTCCCGTCACTACCTGTACATGCCTATGAGGTGACCCATATCCTCCTATTCAGCCTCCAGCCGTTTCGCCTTTATACTGAGACTCAGCCAATCAGAACAGAGATGATATCACATGTGGGAAACTTCAATTTACATATGATGTACAAATCTTGTTTTCAGTTCTCCTGTATCAGTTTGAGGGTATTTAGTTAGCTATGCTAGTTACTTGGAGCTAATGCTAGTCGCTAGCGTTCCCTGTGCTAGCTACTGGCTCCATCTGGACACCAACACACAGTAGATTAAAGCTGATCCTCACTATGGAGCTCTCAGTTTAAGATGATCTGCTCCAACCGCCACACACGGATACAATCACAGAGCATGGCTGCTACTTACAGGCTGCTGTTGGGGTGGTGGTGCTAATATAGGTGGAGCTGCTCCTCTCTTCAGTCTCTTCAGGGTCGGACGCTGAGCGGAGCTGCTCCGTATTGTCCAGAGAGGCTTGGGAATCTGTCCGGAGTGGAATGTGCAGACTGCAGGATTAAAGGTGTTCCGGGATCCTGTTAAAGATGTGGAGCTGGAGTTCCTGTTCTCCAGCTTGTGTTGGGAATTCTCTGTTCCACCTTAAATGGAGCTGCAGGACATTCTGGAGCCTGTACAAGCTGCAGTATTTAAGGTGGAACGGAACATTGGATTAGGAAGCTGGTGAACAGGAACAGGAAGAACTCCAGCCTGGATTAAACGATGAACGTCCACCATGTACCGCTGACAGTTGGGATCCCATCCCCTTCCCAGCCTGGAACGCTGGAGTTCTCCACATGGTCCACCATGTTGGTTCTGTAGCTCGGTTGTGGTTGTATGTAAATGCTGGGGGTGTGAATATTAATGAGTCTGTTCCGTAACAGTTAAGGTTTTGGGAATCGTCCCATTTTCCCATCCTCAGGGTGGTCAGGGTATCAGGGTACAGGCCATCGACTGTAAACCAGCGGCCTGTGTCCGAGTGGAGATGCTGATGAGTCAGGGAGGGCCGCTGCATTGATCTTGTGCTCGGCTGAAGCAAATCTGATAATACAATGTCAATTTCAGTGCAGCATTTTTCTGGATTTTCATTATCTCAGTGTCCCTCAAGGGCACCAGGCTAGTGCGGCCACAGACTCGCGCCTCACTGCATGCCAAGGGCTCTCAAATCTGATCGGCAGCATTCACAGCTATTACAGAACACTCAGTCCATACACATATGACCATAAAGCTATAGGTTCCATATTAATGCACCAATAAACATGCAGATCATTGAATAGTCTTCCCTATATGTTGCACAGTAACCTCAGCAGATCATTTGGCTTGTTTCAAGCATATTTCTCAAAGAAGGATCATTAAAAACAACCAAAAAAAAAATGGGAAATATGTTAAATAGTCTTAATATTAGCACAATTATCGGCCAACATAGTGAGAAATTACATAACAAATAAAACAAAATATTAATAATAATAATGTTGAATAAAACACGACTAGAAATAAGCTACAAATGTGAAAGTAATCTTACATCAGTCTCAAAATGTCATGATTTTACTTCCCCCACGTTTCACTGTGGTGCAGTTATTCAGATCCGAGCTGTAGCTGTATCACTATGGATGTGGATTAGACACAAAGAGAAGTGTGGGTCAGTACAACTGTGGATTAGACACATAGAGGAGTGAGGCTCAGTACGACTGTGGATTAGACACATAGAGAAGTGAGGGTCAGTATGGCTGTGTATTAGACACATAGAGGAGTGAGGGTCAGTAGAGCTGTGGATTAGACAAATAGAGAAGTGAGGCTCAGTACGACTGTGGATTAGACACATAGAGAAGTGAGGGTCAGTATGGCTGTGTATTAGACACAGAGGAGTGAGGGTCAGTAGGGCTGTGGATTAGACAAATAGAGAAGTGAGGCTCAGTACGACTGTGGATTAGACACAAAGAGAAGTGTGGGTCAGTACAACTGTGGATTAGACACATAGAGGAGTGAGGGTCAGTAGGGCTGTGGATTAGACAAATAGAGAAGTGAGGCTCAGTACGACTGTGGATTAGACACATAGAGGAGTGAGGGTCTGTAGGACTGTGGATTAGACACATAGAGGAGTGAGGGTCAGTATGGCTGTGTATTAGACACATAGAGGAGTGAGGGTCAGTACGGCTGTGGATTAGACACATAGAGGAGTGAGGGTCAGTACGGCTGTGGATTAGACACATAGAGGAGTGAGGGTCAGTATGGCTGTGGATTAGACACATAGAGGAGTGAGGGTCAGTACGACTGTGGATTAGACACATAGAGGAGTGAGGGTCAGTATGGCTGTGTATTAGACACATAGAGGAGTGAGGGTCTGTAGGACTGTGGATTAGACACATAGAGGAGTGAGGGTCAGTATGGCTGTGGATTAGACACAGAGGAGTGAGGGTCAGTACGACTGTGGATTAGACACATAGAGGAGTGAGGGTCAGTATGGCTGTGGATTAGACACATAGAGGAGTGAGGGTCAGTACGACTGTGGATTAGACACATAGAGGAGTAAGGGTCAGTATGGCTGTGGATTAGACACAGAGGAGTGAGGGTCAGTATGACTGTGGATTAGACACAGAGGAGTGAGGGTCAGTACGGGTGTGGATTAGACACATAGAGGAGTAAGGGTCAGTACGACTGTGGATTAGACACAGAGGAGTGAGGGTCAGTACGGGTGTGGATTAGACACATAGAGGAGTGAGGGTCAGTACGACTGTGGATTAGACATGTGCTGTATGTAAATGATATGTAAATGAGGTGCTGGTGCTGTGCTTTGGGGCTCAGATCTCAGCTCGTCTCCAAACCATTTCATGAATCAGAGTCAGAGCCGCTCATACCCCATTGCGCTCTTGTTTATTGCAGGTTTGTTGAATACAGGTCGATCGGCATTCTGAGATGCGCTGATGATTAGCAGGCTGTTCTCTTATCCGTCCGATCTCGGGAGCTGCGTGAGCCGTTGTTTAAAAGCCTGTATCTGAATGTTTTGTGAAAACATCCTCTCATAAACAGAACTCGTCGCTGCTTCCTGCCTGGAGAAGAACTTGATCTCAGGCCAGCATCAAAGACAGCACAGCAACAGGGCACATGCGACGAGGCTCTCTGTTGCTTGGCAACTAAACAAACTTTAATCCTGAATGCTAGTGGAAGATTAGCTCGTTAGCCTCTACTGGTGGCCCACCCACACCCCCACCCTCCGTGCTCACTTGCGGCCTGCTGTCACAGGAGGCTTTACAAACCCTGGTGCTAAATGCTGCTGAAGTAATGATGTGACGGAGTTGCATTGATGTGGCGCCCTGTACGGCGTCATGCTGCACTCATCTGGGCTGGAAGGAGGCAGTTTAAAGGGGAACTACACCAGTACTTCAGATTTTCTGTAGAAGTAAATGGTTACGGTGTAAACAGAGTATTTTTCCAGATTTTCCAGGTTTTAACATCATTATTTTTGGCGTAATCCCTGTTAGATTATGGCTGTAATATCCGGTTCAGGAGCGAAAGCTGCTAGCATAGCTAGCTGAACATATGAGGAGTGTTATCGTAGCGTTCATGATAAACTGCTAGTTAAATATCACTGTTAGCTGCTAACAGACTCTCTTTAACTGGTTTCTGCCTTTAGTAGAGCAGACTGAGCTAACAGCATAAAGTCAACAGGCTAACAGGCTAATGGGACAAAAACAAAAAAGCAGACTTCAAGTTTAAGTCTTTAAATAAAGTGTTAAATAAGAGCATACAAAGAAAAGAATGTTGCTTTTACATCTGTTATGAGCTAAAAATATATAAGTTCTATATTTAAACTAGAGCTGAGCTTAAAGTCCAGTCTATCTCTGAGGTAAACCGGCTAGCATAGCTAGCATATGAGGGGCATTATCGTAGTGTAGATGATACACAGCTAGTTAAACATCACTGTTAGCCGCTAACAGACTCTCTATAACTGGTTTATACTTTATATTCTCTTTATAACTGAATAACTGTATATATTTTGGCCTCATTAGAGCAGACTAAACAGGTAGCAGAAAGCTAACATGCTAACAGGCTAATGCTACAATAACAGAAACCAGACTTCAGAATGTAGGTGTTTAAATATAGTGTTATGTAAAAACTGAGGTATACAAAATAAAGAATGTTACTAATATGCCTGTTATGAGCTGACATATCAGTGAAGCTGAGATTAAACTCCAGTTTATCTCTGAGCTAAACCTGCTAGCATAGCTAGCTAAACATATGAGGAGCGTTATCATTGTGTAGATGATACACAGCTAGTTAAGCATCACTGTTAGCAGCTGACAGACTCTCTTTAACTGGTTTAGACTTTATATGCTCTTTATAACTGTATATTTTCTGACTTCACTAGAGCAGACTGAGCAGGTAGCAGAAAGCTAACATGCTAACAGGCTAATGCTACAATAACAGAGGCCAGACTTTAAAATGTAGGTGTTTAAATATAGTGTTACATATAAACTGAGGTATACAAAATAAAGAATGTTACTAATATGCCTGTTATGAGCAAAAATATCAGTAGAGCTGAGATTAATCTCCAGTTTATCTCTGAGCTAAACCTGCTAGCATAGCTAGCTGAACATATGAGGAGGGTTATTGTAGTGTGGCTGTAGCACCATAGCCAGACTCTAAATCCTATACTGGGCCTCTAAAACATGACCAGCTAGTGGTGGAAGTGGTCAGTCGATAGCGGCAGCACTCTCTGTTGGCCAGAACAAGCACAACGAGACGCCGTTCCATTTTTCTCTGCTCCGGTTTAATTCACAGGAGGAACCTTGGACAGTTCCGGAGACCTTCTGCCAGTTTGGTGACCTGTCCTTGGGAAACGAGGACGTATGGTCACCCTAGGGTACGGTGGATATAAACTACAGGTGTAGGTTCATTGGTGGTTTCGTTAATAACGTGTGTTGTAGGTATGGAGAACCCTGGTTCCCATCACCACCACCACCGTGAAGAACATCTGAGCCACCTCACACCAAACCGGCTCTCAATCACTCACTCCGCACTGAAGTACGGAGAACTGGTGGTGGAATTCCCCTGTACGTTCTTCCCGTTACTCGAGTTGGTCTCCTCCCAGTGACATCTGCCAATAAGGGATCAATGTCCATCTCAGCAGCTTTGATCACTGATCATTACCTCCATCTCCATGGCCTGTGTTTGGTCTTTCCGCTGTTCCCGTTCCCACAGCTCGCCCGAACATGCTGACGGGTCCTGTTTAAAAGTGCCTGGGTTGGGTTAAGTGCGAGGCTCTGCGGCGATGCGAAGTGAAAGCTCATCAGTTTCGGGACGGCTCTTCTCGAGAAGCTACGTCCCGGTTATTTATGGGGTGGACAGTGTCCATTAGCTCGTTAATGAGTTGCAGGTGCGGTGTGGTATGTATGTCTTTCTGTAGAGGTAAACAGTTACGGTGTAAACAGAGTCATTCGGGGTGGTTTGGTGTGAAACGCTCCGTTCTAGAGAACCTACTGACCCAGAACCAGATGTCCGAAGTGTTTAATGCCTCGGTAAGCTGACATGTTTATGAATATACGGGCTGAGACGTGTGATAATGACCCCCAGTTGTCTTTCTGCAATCAGCCACTTCACACCCACCCAATAGGAATGATCTCAAACACTGGCATTGTGAAAAATCAGTACCTGGAGTTCCAGTCACTTCCATGTCCACAGGTGTATAAACCGAGCACCTGGACCTGCAGACTGCTCCTACAGACGTTAGTGAGAGAACGGGTCGCTCTCAGGAGCTCAGTGAACTCCAGCGTGGTACCGTGATAGGATCCACCTGTGCTACAAGTCCAGTGGTGAAATTCCCTCCTACTAAATATTCCACAGTCCACTGTCAGTGGGATTAGAACACAGTGGGAGTGATGGGGAACGACAGCAGCTCAGACACCAAGTGGTAGAACATGTACAGTGACAGAGCGGGGTCAGCAGACGCTGAGGGTCATAGGTCACAGAGTCCATCACTACAGACCTCCAAACTTCATGTGTCCTTCAGATCAGCTCAGGAACAGTGTGTGGAGCTTCATGGAATGGGTTTCCATGGCGAGCAGCTGCATCCCAGCCTTGCATCACCAAGCGCAGTGCAGAGCGTGGAACGCAGTGGTGTGAAGCTCCGCCCCTGGACTCTAGAGCAGTGGAGGCGTGTTCTCTGGAGTGACCAATCACGCTTCTCCGTCTGGTGATCCGATGGAGGAGTCTGGGTTTGGCGGTACCAGGAGAACGGTACTGGTCTGACTGCACTGTGCCGAGTGTAGAGTTTGGTGGAGGGGGGATTATGGTGTGGGGGTGGTGTTCAGGAGTTGGGCTCTGCCCCCAGACCAAAAGACTCTGGACCATTCTATGCTCCCAACTTTGTGGGGACAGTTTGGGGACAGCCCCTTCCTGTTCCAACATGACCGCACACCAGTGCACAGAGCAAGCTCCATAGAGACATGGAGGAGCGAGTCTGGGGTGGAGGAACTGGACTAGCCTACAGTCTTCCGTAAAACGACATCACCAGGGCTGAACGCTCTGCTGTGGGTGTTTTCCCGTTAGCTGTGAGATTCTTTTCGCTCTCACCAACCAGTCCGAGATGTACCCCTGTCTGGTCGCTTGCTCAGCCGCTCCCTCTCTTTTTCTCTTCTTCCGTCTTATTTTCCATCTCTTCCCAGTCTTGGCTGTGATGTCCATGCTGGGAATACTGAGTTAGCTTCTTCCTATAGCTACTGACGATCCACAGGTGCTGTTGTGTGATGCGGTGCCCTAAAGGGTTACGTAGATTCCGCAAAGCATCTTGTAGATGCACAAAGCACTGTAGCTGGCATTCCGGACCTGGAGAGGGAATGCCAGAGATGGCATTCTCCCAGGTATGAGTCATAGCGCCATCGGAATGATTATGATGAGATAAAATCATCCCATAATGCTGGTTTAATGTGAGTATGAGTGTAGGGGACTAGATGAACGGAGCAGCCAGTTTTCCATTCAGCTGTCTGAATAGGAGCCGGCGGTCCTGTGCGGAGGTACGCGAGAGGTAGGCCTGGATTATAGAGCTGTAGCTCTTCACACATACACAGACATACTGTTATACCAACCCAGCCGATTCACACCTTTAGCATCTCTCTCTCTCTCTCTCTCTCTCTCTCTCTGTCTCTCCCTCTCTCTCTTTCTCTCTCCCTCTGTCTCTCCCTCTCTCTCTCTCTCTCTCTCTCTCTCTCTCTCTCTCTCTCTCTCTCCCTCTGTCTCTCCCTCTCTCTCTCTCTCTCTCTCTCTCTCTCTCTCTCTCTCTCTCTCTCTCTCTCTCTCTCTCATTCCCTCTCTCTCTCATTCCCTCTCTCTCTCTCTCTCTCCCTCTCTCTCCCTCTCTCTTCCTCTCTCTCTCTCATCCCCTCTTCCTCTTCCTCTCTCTCTCTATCTCTTTCTCTCTCTCTCCCTCTCTCTCTCTCTCTCTCTCTCTCCCTCTCTCTCTCTCTCTCTCTCTCCCTCTCTCTCTCTCCCTCCCTCCCTCTCTCTCTCCCTCTCTCTCTCTCTCTCTCTCTCTTCCTCTCTCTCTCATCCCCTCTTCCTTCCCCATCCCCTCTTCCTCTCCCTCTCTCTTCCTCTCTCTCTCATCCCCTCTTCCTCTCCCTCTCTCTCTTTCTCTCTCATCCCTTTTTCTCTCTCTCTCTCTCTCGTTCCCTCTCTCAGACCCAGCCGAACAGAGAGAAAGATAGAAAGAGAGAAAAACTGAAGGAGGAAATGAAGTAAAATTCAATTTGCCTCTCAGTAATATCCTCTCAGATCAGTGTGATGTAGGCCTTCTGTCAGGCCTTCTGCTAGTGATTGAAACATCTCTCTCTCTCTCCCTCTCTCTCTCCCTCTCTCTCTCTCTCTCTCTCTCTCTCTCTCTCTCTCTCTCTCTCACCCTCTCACCCTCTCTCTCTCTCTCTCTCTCTCTCTCTCTCTCTCTCTCTCTCTCTCTCTCTCTCTCTCTCTCTCTCTCCCTCCCTCTCTCTCTCCCTCTCTCTCTCTCTCTCTCTCTCTCTCTCTTTCGCTCGCTCTCCTTCTCAGCTGGGCACTGCTACCTGGCAACAAGGCGGTTGCCAGGGCGATTGGGCTGAGCGCTGTAAGTGGGGGCTTGAGGCAGCTGCTCCCTCACACACACACACACACGTGGTGCAGTAGGATGCCCACCCGATCTCCACCATCTATTGTTCCACAGACCGAATTCACAGGTGACTGTACACCTGCTGCACGTGTAGAGCACACGATTAAACAATCCCCATTCAGCCACACACGCACACCAGCAGCCCCAACACCAGCAACCCCAACACCAGCAGCCCCAACACCAAACCTCTTCGTATCTGCACACCCTCACCCTTATCAGCTCCACTGACCATACAGGAGCATTTCCAGACTGTAGTTCATCTGTTTCTCTGTATACGGTTTTACCCTGTTCTTCAGTGGTCAGGACCCCCACAGGACCCCCACAGGACCACCATCATTCTCAGCACTGCACGTGGTGCTGGTGTGTTAGTGTGTGTGGTGCTGGTGTGAGTGGATCAGACACAGCAGTGCTGCTGGACATGAGGTCTGCTATGATTGGCTTACAGCTTGTGAGGTCTGATATGATTGGCCTACCGCTTATGAGGTCTGATATGATTGGCTTACAGCTTGTGGGGTCTGATATGATTGGCTTACAGCTTGTGGGGTCTGATATGATTGGCTTACAGCTTGTGGGGTCTGATATGATTGGCCTACCGCTTATGAGGTCTGATATGATTGGCCTACCGCTTATGAGGTCTGATATGATTGGCCTACCGCTTATGAGGTCTGATATGATTGGCCTACCGCTTATGAGGTCTGATATGATTGGCCTACCGCTTACGAGGTCTGATATGATTGGCTTACAGCTTGTGGGGTCTGATATGATTGGCCTACCGCTTATGAGGTCTGATATGATTGGCTTACAGTTTACAAGATCTGATATGATTGGCTTACAGCTCACAAGGTCTGATATGATTGGCTTACAGTTTACAAGGTCTGATATGATTGGCTTACAGCTCACAAGGTCTGATATGATTGGCTTACAGCTCACAAGGTCTGATATGATTGGCTTACAGCTTGTGAGGTCTGATATGATTGGCCTACAGCTTGTGAGGTCTAATATGATTGGCCTACAGCTTGTGAGGTCTGATATGATTGGCTTACCACTTACGAGGTCTGATATGATTGGCCTACAGCTTGTGAGGTCTAATATGATTGGCTTATCACTTACGAGGTCTGATATGATTGGCCTACAGCTTGTGAGGTCTGCTATGATTGGCCTACAGCTTGTGAGGTCTGATATGATTGGCCTACAGCTTGTGAGGTCTGATATGATTGGCCTACAGCTTGTGCGGTCTGATATGATTGGCTTACCACTTACGAGGTCTGATATGATTGGCCTACAGCTTGTGAGGTCTGATATGATTGGCTTACAGCTTGTGGGGTCTGATATGATTGGCTTACAGCTTGTAAGGTCTGATATAATTGGTCTACAGCTTAAGAGGTCTGTAATAACTGGTCCAATCAAGAATTCCACTTTTCATGTTAGAGCTGCAGCAGCAGCGCCTCCACCAGGCCACACCCTGCCATTACACTATATTGTGTAGTTGGTGACCCACAATTGTGGTTGTATGATGAGGAATGAACAATAATAAAACACAGAATGATTGACACCAGTAATGGTGAGTTATTTGGGAAAGGGGTGTGGGGGATAACCGTTTGGGGTAAGGGGGTTAAACACCACCCTGCCCTCCAGAATCACTGCCGCCTTTGCCAGCGAAGAGAAAAGAGTCGCGATAGATACCATCCTGTACATCCCTCACTTCGAAACGTTTCACAAACAAAAGTGGGCCATGATTAATATCAGACCTGTAGCAGGTAACGTCCTCACACCTTTATTTTACTGGCGCTCAGTGGCCGTCCACAGATCCCCTGCTGCGGTGGGGTGTGCGGCCGAAACCAAACTCCGCACCTCATCTATCAACACCTGGAAGGTCAGAGACCAGACAAGAGAAATGAGACCAAAGGCTGTTGACCTTCATAAATCAGGAGCGGGCTGTGGAATATTGCTCACGCGCTGTGAAAATACTCGACTGGTGTATCACGGCAATAAGGAAGATATTAAACCCACGGCAGATGTGGTGAACCCGTCTGGGTGAAAGGATGAATGTGCACTTTGTACCTCTGTGAGGAGCACAAAATAATTCCCCAGGCATCACAGCAGGAGAACCGGCCACGTGCTGGAGCCACCAGGCCTCACCAATGTGGGCTCTCTGGATATTAAAGGAGCGGTGTGTAACCTGTGGTGGTCAGGTTGGAGATGAAGCCCTCGGCCCAACTCTCCCTTTCCATGAACCTACAGTGGCCTCCAGGCTTTCTGTCCTGCTTCCACAAACTTCACACAACACAAAACGGTTCTCCAGCATGGAGTTCTAGCTAATATACTACCCATCAAGTGGTTCTACCTGGCATGCTCATGTCATTAGGACAGCGTAGTAACAGTGTAGTCCCCCTGATAAGCTGAGTTAGACCACCCCCACTAATGCTGGAATGCTTTCTGATCAGCACGTTCACCAGATTCTTGTTCCAACGTTTCCGGTTCCACCTTAAATGGTGCTGCAGTGACATCCTGGAACCTGAGGCGTTATAATAACAAATCCTGTGCCTTTGAAGAACTGTAGATAGTCATCTTTGTGCTTCAGGGGTCACATGATGCATTATCTGTTTTTGTAGCATACAGGCTGTTTCATGAAACTTCATGAAATTCCTGTTTCATGGAATTGCGCTACTTGCAGCCGTTGTATCTGAGTTGCAGGACTCTTTACATTAGACAGACGTAATCACACTCAGTTATCTTTTCATAAAGTTCAGTTTCATGCAAGTTGCAGGCAACTCATTAAAATTGTGTCGCTTGGCGTGATCATGTGCTGCGTGGTCTGGATATTTCCGGTTGTTGACTGTTTCATGAAACCTGTTTTCTGTTGCGGCTGAGTTTTAAAGTAGTTGCAGGAATCTTTATGTCATGTGTATGAAATTATTTTTGGTTTATACGCTAATGAGGTGAGGTTTCATGTAAGTTGCAAGTAGCTCATATGACTCATTGCAAGCAATAAAACAGTGTCGTTTGGCATGATCACATGACGCGTCGGCTGTTTCATAAAAATGCAAATGAAGCTGTACTCGGTTATGCTGTAATGAAGTCTAGTTTCATGTAAGTTGCAAGTGGCAAACACAATTGTCGTGTGGTTTCACAGAATTGAGGTACTCACATCTGTTGCAGCTGCATTTTAAATTAGTTACAGAAGGTCTTACATTATGCTGATACTCAGTTATACTCAGTTATGCTCTAACAAAGTCCAGTTTCATGGAAGTTGCAAGCAACTCCTGTGGCTCGTTACAAACAATCGTTATCATCAGGTGTTTTACAGAATTGAGGTTCTTGCAACTGAGTCTTTATATTATGCAAATGAAATGATACCTAGTTATACTCTAATGAGGTTTAGCTTCATGTAAGTTGCAAGTAGCTCATGTGACTCATTGCAAACAAAATTTTTTAAAACTTCACAATGACATGATCGCATGAAATGACATTGGCTGTTTCATGAAATTCTTGTTTCATGGAACTGAGACACTGGCAACTGTTGCTCAGCTTTAAAGAAGTTGCATTATGCAAATGAGTTTATTCTTAGTTATGCTTAAATTAAGTCTAGTTTCGTGTAAGTTGCAGGCAACTAAAGTTGCATGCAAAGCCAGATTGGCCAAGAATTGTTAGATAACCCATACACTCTTCAAGGAAAAGAAGATGGAAATGATTGATGGATTAATTGCAAGCTAATCAGGATTTCCCTGGCATTCCTGGAGGAACTGTAGATCTCGTCTCTGTGCTCCAGTGGCTCTTCCGTTTACCTCTCTAGCTGCGGGACGGCTTCCTCGTCCTTGTGATTCAGTAGTTTGAAGATGATGGCCCGTGGCTCATTACCTCTTGGTTTTCTGCTACAGTGATCTCTCTCTATCTTGATGTATTAGCCGGTAAGCTGGTGTGAAGAATGGTGTTAGGGTTTGTGCACTCAGCTCTCGGTGGCCTGGGAGTGCACGCTGGAGCTGCGGCTGCAGGGCTCCATGCAGACGAGGGGGGTTTGGTTAGGATGGTGGGGGCTGCGTGTGAGTGATATATCCAATATCACTTCAACAAGAATGTTCTACTACCCTGGTATAGCTCGCTTGGTTCCCTTAGAACAGTAAAGGGAACCCTGCACTTCATAAACGCTAAGCAGACAGAACCGAAACTGGTTAAACTCACTGTATTTGGCTCCTCCTCCTACGCCCTACATAGGGGGACGTTAGATTAGTACTGCCCTTAGCAAGTAGCACTGGGCACCAATTTAGAGCTAGCCGCATTAGCCTAAGCGCTAATCTCGGGAACTGCTCTGCATTAGCTGCGTCTGAGTGGATAAAGATCATTTACAATGGGAAACATAATATATTAACGCAGATGTAATGTTCTAGATAGTTCTTTTAGCACTAGCTAACACCAATAGCTGAGGTAATATATCAACACAGATGGAATGTTCTAGACAGTTCTTGCTGTTTAGCACTAGCTAAAGCTGCCAGCTATATATTAGTGGAGATATTATCATACATACTGGAAACAAGTACTAGCTAATGATCACAGCAAAGGTCATATATTAATAAAGATATAATGTTCTACTAATTTCTTGGCATTTACCACTAGCTCACGCTAACAACTGAAGCAATGTATTAATGGAGATGTTCTACATAGTTCATGGTGTTTAGCACTAGCTAATGCTAACAACTGAGGTAATATATTAACAGATGTAATGTTCTAGATAGGTCTTGGTGCTTAGCATTAGTTAACACTAATATCTGAGGCACTATATTAACAGAGATGTAATGTTCTAGATAGTTCTTTTAGCACTAAATAACATTAACAGCTGAGATAATACATTAACATAGATGTAATGTTCTAGATAGTTCCTGGCATTTAGCACAAGCTAATACTAACAACTGAGGTAATAAGTTAATGGAGATGCAGTGTTCTACATAGTTCATGACGTTTAGCACTAGCTAACACCAACAGCTGAGGTAATATATTAACGCAGATGGAATGTTCTAGACAGTTCTTGCTGTTTAGCATTAGCTAAAGCTGCCAGCTATATATTAGTGGAGATATTATCATACATAGTGGAAACAAGTACTAGCTAATGATCACAGCAAAGGTCATATATTAATAAAGATGTAATGTTCTACTAAGTTCTTGGCATTTACCACTAGCTCACGCTAACAACTGAAGCAATGTATTAATGGAGATGTGGTGTTCTACATAGTTCATGGCGTTTAGCACTAGCTAATGCTAACAGCTGAGGTCATACATTAACAGATGTTATGTTCTAGATAGGTCTTGGTGTTTAGCATTAGCCAACACTAACAGCTGATGTAACATATTAACGGAGATGTAATGTTCTAGATAGATCTTGGTGTTTAACGTTAGCTGAAACTGACAGCTGAGGTAATATATTAGTGAAGATGTGATGTTCTAGATAGGTCTTGGTGCTTAGCACTTACTAACACCAGAAGCTGATGTAACATATTAACGGAGATGTAATGGTATACTAGGCTCTTGGCATTTAGCGCTAGCTAACACTTACAACTGAGGTCATATATTAATGGAGTTATAGTGTTCTGCTTTGTCTGTGCACATGTGCACCACACTTCCAATAAGACATCCCCTCTAAAAGCTCCCTCACAGAAAGTTCCTACAGGAGGTGGTTCTGAATACGCTGCCTGATGTCTGAGACGCTGTTTATGATAGTGTGGAGAAGATCTCAGCCTTAAACTCCATTCATGGTGGAGGGATACATGCTGCAGGGCGCTGTGAGGTCAAATAGTCCCCCAAAGGAACTTAGTATTCCCAGGTTTTCCAGATTTTCAACATCAACATTCCATACACACTCAGAAGACACGTGTAGGTTCACTGGTGGTTCTAGATAGTATAATATATATATATTAGGAATGTGCTGTCTGGATTAGGGCAATGAGGAGGAAGGCCATGTTTTGATATTTCCCACTTCCACCTGCACCTGACTTTAGCGACAGAAATAGTTACATGATGCTTGAGAGCTTAGCTTAGCTTAGCAGGGAGTCAGGAGCACGCTGGGTTTAAGGAGATGAACTGCCCCACCGGTGCTGGTGCACTAATTTCCCGGAAGGAAAGCTTGACTGATCTTTAAAAGTGTAATTCTGAAAACCTGGATTTCTCGTGTTCGGAAAACTCCAGGACTTACATGGATGCACTGATCTGCACCAATCTGCACTGATCCGCCTGTACCTGCTAATTTTAGTGCAAAAGTTAAACATACTGGAAAAATCCGACCTGTGTCTGAAGTGTAGAGTAAGATGAAGGAACCACTGTGAGAACCACTGCCCGTGTTGATCAACTGCAGGGCATAGCGGAGCAGGTCACCAGTAGCCATACAAGTCTACCTCAGGGTGAACGCCACCACCACCACACCGAACCACCCCACCAACTAATGGCCACAACAACAAGCCCCTCCTGGTAGCCCCTTTTAAATACCCACCTTGCATGGCCACGCCCCCTGACCCTAAATAGCTCCCTTAGCAGATGAGTCCCAGTGGCCCACTAAGTTCGAGCACTGCGTCCTCTTCATAGGGTGCAGCAGAACCCCCCACCCCACGGTTCACCCCCCATCCAGAGCGCTGCTCATGTCCATGAAAGCCCACTGTTCTCTGTCCTTAGGCCACTACCCAGGCTCCCTCAGGCTGGGTAGCTTTGTCCACCATCTACGCCAGTATTCAGCCAGGCTCAGCCTTCTCCGCCATCTGCCTTGGAGGTCGTCGAAGCGCCATTGAGTCCTGAGGGTGGGTGTTTATGGGTGTAGCTGCATTGTCCCCTCCAGTCCAAATGCAAGTCCTTCTAAAACTGGATTCTGCATCACCCAGTGGTAGAGTTGGGTCTATTTGTAGTCTACTTGGCAGGACGTGAGTATACACAGGTGCTCAGGAGTCTGGAGAGGCAGAGGAAGGTGGCGGAGGTGTGCAGCAGGAGTGGGCATCACAGTTAACACTGGAGTCTGTGCGTTAGCAAGATTGCCAGTGCTGTCCAGCTAGCTAGGGTGGTAGCCTTGTCTTATGAGACACTGAAATAATAATTCTCTGCCAAAAACTGAAACCAAAATTCAGGATGTAGATGAAAACCGAAAGCAAAGAGCAAAAAAAAACAAAACAAAGGAAAGGTATATACAGAGAGCCTCTGCTACAACGACAGGAACACCAGCCGTGTGGGCATAGCTATGGAACCCCTGCCTAGCAGTCTGACATTTCTCCAGCAGGGGGTGCTATTCCTAAGAAACGAAACTGGCAGGAACCCACACCAGAAGGATCTATCCAGCACATGAGCTTGCAGCTTCCAAAACCAGAGATGAACATGTTTATTCCCTAAAGATCTGACTGTGAATTCCGTCAAAGGATTTCAGTAATTCAGTAAAGAACACAGATGCGGGAGAGCTAAGCTAGGCTAAGCTCAAAGTTAGCTGAGTGAGACAGAACCCTGGGTCGAGAATACTGAGAGGTTATGAGATGGTGTCAGTTACTTTAGATCATCAATATTCACCCCCCTCAGGTCACTAGGTCGGTTAGCCTCTAACGTTACACCTCTAGTGTTGGCTTTGACCGACACAGCCTCTATAATCTCTGCCAGGCCGCTAATAGCACCTAGGACGGTCACTCGATCTGGCAGCTTGGGTCTTTGTGGCCAGTTGATGAGGTGGATCTCACAGTGGCTGCGACACACAGTCGGTTTAGACAATGACTGTATTGCTAGCCCTTCCCAGACAATTCCTTCAATCCTCAAGCTCTCTCGAAGCCGTACGAGAGCAGGACAGACAGCGCTCTCACCTCGGAATTATCCACCTCTATTACAAAGGGATTAGCCGGGCACCTCAGCGGTGGTGAACCTCTGGCTCACCGGGTCACAGAAAGCCTTCACTGCAGACACCGCACGCTACGGCTTTGAGGAGGTGGCAGGTCTGAGAACCACAGAAGGTCCCTGATGGGTCACTCCTGCTATCCGCTTAGGGGAGGACTAGAAAGAAGGTGTACATGAATGTCCACGGTGCACAGTGTTGCTTTACTCCCCTTGTGTGTTTAAGGTGGTAGTACCTTCAGGCTCCTGCAGGTGGCGCTGCCCGGGGTTGACGGGGCTATTAACCCCTGTGGGGTGTGAGTGGCGGGATCCATAGATTGGGAAGAGGTGCTACGGTGCAGGGAATGTCTCGTTCCATGTGTGGAAAATGTCTCCAGAGCAGATGTTAATGATTGGCTTAAAGTAGGGACTGCATGTGGGCGTGGCCAAAGACCAAAGTGTGAAGGAGGTAGCTGAATCTGCAGGTGTGTGGAAGCGGACGGTCATACGGGTGACTCATATTTGGCCTCACTTTGTTTTGCTCCAAATAACCTCAAACACACTGTGGTGTTGAGGTTCTAGACTCTGGGGTGGTGAGTCCACTGTTCTGAGAACACCAGCAGGTACTTTGTTGGATGTGTGTGCCTCCTTTTCTCAGTGAGGAGCAGCTACACCTCCTTCCAGACCTCCGTAGTGTTGAGGTGTCTCTCACAGTGGAAGGATGGACAGGGACACCTGTGGACGCGTGTCTTTTACTAATGGTGTCCCCCAGGGCTCGGTTTTAGGCCCGCTGTTCTTTGCTATACACCTGTTACCTGTCTTTTATCTGGAGGGGGTCCGTTTTGGTGGTCTGCGAGTGGTTTTGTGATGCCGTAGAAGCCATATGTCTGCCTTCATGAGTTTAGCCACACCCATTTTTGCTGATGTCATGGCCTTATAGAGATGGAGATAATGGATTTATGAGTATGTCCTTAGAGAAAGGTCCCCAGAAAGACACGGAGTTCTGTTTATCTGTACATCGCGGCCCTATTAACGCACCACTCCGTATCTGTGTGTGTGGCGTCCAGCGGCGCCGTCCTGTTTGG
This sequence comes from Prochilodus magdalenae, assembly GCA_024036415.1. NCBI lineage: Eukaryota > Metazoa > Chordata > Actinopteri > Characiformes > Prochilodontidae > Prochilodus > Prochilodus magdalenae. The sequence goes on along the minus strand of JAMWET010000097.1, from coordinate 44,319 downwards.
TGTTTCATCATGCTAAGCCGGTATTGGCAGGTTGGACGGGGTAATAAATGCGAGAGATGAATTCTCAGGGAGAGACAGGGACATGCCTGAGACACAGACAGAGAGAGAGCGTATATCAGGGGTGGAGAGTCACCTTGTGCTCAAGAACAGACACTCAGTGAGTCTGATATATTACCCTGGACCCAATTAGATACTCTCCCTCTCTCTCTCTTTCTCCCTCTCCCTCTCCCTCTCCCTCTTTCTCCCTCTCCTTCACCCTCTCTTTCTGTCCCTCTCTCTCTCCCTCTCCCTCTCTTTCTGTCCCTCTCTCTCTCCTTCACCCTCTCTGTCCCTCTTTCTCTCTCTCTCTCTCCCTCACCCTCTCTCTCTCTCTCCCTCACCCTCTCTGTCTCTCTCCCTCACCCTCTCTGTCCCTCTCCCTCTCCCTCTCTCTCTCCCTCTCCCTCTCTTTCTGTCCCTCTCTCTCTCCCTCTCCCTCTCTTTCTGTCCCTCTCTCTCTCCTTCACCCTCTCTGTCCCTCTCTCTCTCTCTCTGTCCCTCTTTCTCTCTCTCTCTCTCCCTCACCCTCTCTGTCTCTCTCCCTCACCCTCTCTGTCCCTCTCCCTCTCCCTCTCTCTCTCTCTCTCAAACTCTCTGTCCCCTCTCTCTCTCACTCCCTTTCTCTCTCCTCTCCTCTCTCTCCTCTCTGTCCCTCTCTCTCCCTGCTCTCAAAACTTCCCTTGTCCTCTCTCTCTCCCTCTCTCCTCTCTCTTTCTCTCTCTCTCTCTCTCTCCCTCTCTCTCTGTCCCTCTCTCTCCCTCACCCTCTCTGTCCCTCTTCCCTTTCTCTCTCTCTCTCTCTCCTCTCTTCTCTCTCTCTCCCTCTCTTTCTCTCTCTCTCTCCCCCTCTCTCCCTCTCTCTCTCTCTCACTCCCTCTCTCTCTCTCACTCTTCTTCTCTCCCTCTCTCTCTCTCTCTCCTTCCTCTATCACTCTCTCTCCTCTCTCTCTCTCCTCTCTCTCCATCTCCCTCTCCCTCTCACCCTCTCTCTCTCTCTCTCTCTCCCTCTCCTCTCTCCCTCTCCCTCATCTCTCTCGCTCGCTCTAAACCTTCTCTCTCTCTCTCTCTCTCTCTCTCTCTCTCTCTCTCTCTCCCTCTCCCTCTCCCTCTCCCTCTCTGTCCATTTCTCTCTCCCTCTCTCTCACACTCCCTTTCTCTCTCTCTCTCTCTCCCTCTCTCTCTCTCCCTCTCTCTTCCTCTCTCTCTCTCTCTCTCTCTCCCTCTCCCTCTCCCTCTCTCTCTCTCTCTCTCTCTCTCTCTCTCTCTCTTTCTCTCTCTCTCTCTCCCTTTCAGAAACACCATCTCGTTCACCCCCAGTACTCACGGTGGGTGATGATTCACTCTCAGATGCACTCATGCTCTCATTCTCATTCACTCACACCTCTGCTTCTCCCAGCACCGGGGTCATGTGACTGACTGTGCAAAGTCATATGACTTTAAAAGGAGGAGAAGAGGAGAGCAGTGCTGAGAGAACCCCCCCACTCCCCCAGATACCACTCCACGCTCACACTGCTCTTCTTACAGCTGTCTGTAAGCATGTGTAGTGGACGGAGTAGTGTGGGGGGTGGAGGTGGGGGATAATGAGTCAGCTGCTCGCTGCTGCTGACACGGTTTGATATGAGAAGGAAGAGAGCATGAGGGAAGATCTGGAGAGCTGAATAAACCATGGAGGTGGTCTTCCGTTCAGACGTCCAGTGTCTGTTATGGTCTTGTTTGGTTTCTTGGTCACTCGGCTGGAGCACCTGTAGTCCGAGCTACCTGGTACCTGTTGATGTTCTAAGTGACAATAAGTGAGCACATCCTTAAACCACTCTCTATAGAGGACATGTCCACTCTCTGTAGAGGATGTGTCCAGTCTCTATAGAGGACGTGTCCACCCTCTGTAGAGGACGTATCCACTCTCTGTATAGGACATGTCCACTCTCTGTAGAGGATGTGTCTACTCTCTGTAGAGGACGTGTTCACTCTCTGTAGAGGACGTGTCCACTCTCTGTAGAGGACGTGTCCACTCTCTGTAGAGGACGTGTCCACTCTCTGTAGAGGACGTGTCCACTCTCTGTAGAGGACGTGTCCACTCTCTGTAAAGGACGTGTCCACTCTCTGTAGAGGACGTGTCCACTCTCTGTAGAGGACGTGTCCACTCTCTGTAGAGGACGTGTTCACTCTCTGTAGAGATGGACTCTCTGTAGAGGTCCACTCTCTGTAAAGGACGTGTCCACTCTCTGTAAAGGACGTGTCCACTCTCTGTAAAGGACGTGTCCACTCTCTGTAGAGGAAGTGTCCACTCTCTGTAGAGGACGTGTCCACTCTCTGTAGGACGAGGACTCTGTCCACTCCACTCTCTGTAGAGGACGTGTCCACTCTCTGTAAAGGACGTGTCCACTCTCTGTAGAGGACGTGTCCACTCTCTGTAGAGGACGTGTCCACTCTCTGTAGAGGACGTGTCCACTCTCTGTAGAGGACGTGTCCACTCTCTGTAAAGGACGTGTCCACTCTCTGTATAGGACATGTCCACTCTCTGTAGAGGATGTGTCCACTCTCTGTAGAGGATGTGTCCACTCTCTGTAGAGGACGTGTCCACTCTCTGTAGAGGATGTGTCCACTCTCTGTAGAGGACGTGTCCCCCCAGGTCTCTATAGACTCGTGTTCCGTAAAGGACGTGTCCACTCTCTGTAGAGGATGTGTCCACTCTCTGTAGAGGACGTGTCCACTCTCTGTAGAGGATGTGTCCACTCTCTGTAGAGGACGTGTCCACTCTCTGTAGAGGATGTGTCCACTCTCTGTAGAGGACGTGTCCACTCTCTGTAGAGGACGTGTTCACTCTCTGTAGAGGACGTGTCCACTCTCCGTAGAGGACATGTCTACTCTCTGTAGAGGATGTGTCCACTCTCTGTAAAGGACGTGTTCACTCTCTGTAGAGGACGTGTCCACTCTCCGTAGAGGACATGTCTACTCTCTGTAGAGGACATGTCCACTCTCTGTAAAGGACGTGTTCACTCTCTATAGAGGACGTGTCCACTCTCTGTAGAGGACGTGTTCACTCTCTGTAGAGGACGTGTCCACTCTCTGTAGAGGACATGTCCACTCTCTGTAGTGTCTATATGTGTGTTCTAGACATGGAGAACCCTGGTTTCCATCACTAACACCACTGTGGGGTGTAGGTGTTTGATTTGCTAAGAGATGGTTGTTTACGGTGTGTAGTTGTGAACTGTGCTGGGTTGACTAACGCTGAACAAACGGTGGCTTCACAAATGCAAGCATGACATCAATGGATTACTCATGAGTCAAACACGCCAGTCGCTCACATCACTGTGATCTGCTTGGCACGGTTCGCCTCCATCCATTACCACCGCTGTTTAAACCCGCCTTTAAATCTGCTCCGATGGTTGGGTCAGGTATTAGCCCTGCAGTCCAGTTCCATCCGTGGATGTGAGACAGTGAGGAGAACCTAAGAAGAAGGCTGAAAATAAGAATTCCCGTTCCGGAGGTTTGAGATCCACGGCTGCAGAACGTCCTTCAGGCCCGGCTGCCAGGTGCTGAGATATATGAGGGTAACTTGGCAACTGATACAAAAGTAAAGCCAATCTGGCTGCAGCTTTACTGTGTGTGGTAGTTTAAGCCTGGTTAAATATTTGATGGAGTATAACACTGTTCAATCAGTGCGCTTCCTCCACGGAGGGCTGCGTGATCCCCCCACAAACAGAGCTCCTCTCGGCCTTACACAAGCTGCACACTCGTACAGCTGGACTGCTTACGTTACCACACCACCTGACAGCATGTCCTTAAACTTCGCTCTTGGATTCACGGAACGTCTTTCTGAAAGGGGTGTATGATCTACAGGAGAGTATGATCTACTGGGGTGTATGATCTACTGGGGTGTATGATCTACTGGGGTGTATGATCTACTGGGATGTATGATCTACAGGAGAGTATGATCTACCGGGGAGTATAAGTATGAGTTGCTAGAGATTGAAAGTGATAGAAAGAGAAAGAGAGAGATGGAGAGAGAGAGAGAGGTATCGCTCTCTGTGCTCATACTGACTACTGAGTCAGTCTCTGCAGTGTAGGAGTCAACATCACATCTCTACTGCCCACTGACAGCATCACATACCATCACAGAGAGAGAGGAGGAGAGAGAGCGAGAGAGAGAGAGAGAGAGATATGTAAACAGAGAGAGATGGGTAGAGAGGGAGGGAGAGAGAGATGGTAGAGAGAGAGAGAGATGGGTAGAGAGAGAGAGATGGTCTAGAGAGAGGATGATCCTACAGGGGAGAGAGAGAGAGATGGGTAGATAGAGAGGAGAGTAGAGCTACTAGGGTAGAGAGAGACAGGGGTAGTAGAGGGAGGGAGAGAAGAGCTATGATGTAGAGGGAGAGATATATGGGTGTATGATCTACAGGGGTGTATGATCTACAGGGGTGTATGAGAGGGAGGAGAGTAGATCTACAGGAGAGTATGATCTAGAGAGGATGGGATCTACAGGGAGTAGAGATCTAGATGGGTGTATTATGACAGAGAGATGTAGAGAGGAGAGATGGATCTAGAGAGGGAGTATGAGAGAGAGATGGGTAGAGAGAACATGGGTAGAGATCTACAGGAGGGAGATCTACATGGTAGAGAGAGAGAGAGAGGGTGTAGGAGAGAGAGATGTGTATAGATCTAGAGAGATGGGTAGAGAGAGAGAGAGATGGGTAGAGAGGGAGGGAGAGAGAGATGGTAGAGATGAGAGAGGGAGAGAGATAGGTAGAGAGGGTAGATCTTAGAGAGAGAGAGAGAGATGGGTCGAGAGAGAGAGGGTTATGGTCTAGAGAGAGATGAGAGGACAGGGTAGAGAGGGAGGGAGAGAGAGATGGTAGAGAGAGAGAGAGATGGGTAGAGAGGGAGGGAGAGAGAGAGAGAGATGGGTAGAGAGAGAGATGGTAGAGAGAGAGATGGGTAGAGAGGGAGGGAGAGAGAGATGGTAGAGAGAGAGAGAGATGGGTAGAGAGGGAGGGAGAGAGAGAGAGAGATGGGTAGAGAGAGAGATGGGTAGAGAGAGAGAGATGGGTAGAGAGGGAGGTCGAGAGAGATGGTAGAGAGAGAGGTGAGATGGTAGAGACAGGAGAGATGGAGAGAGGAGAGGTTAGAGATGAGTAGAGAGAGGAGAGAGATCTAGAGATGGGTAGAGAGAGAGAGAGTATGGGCTACAGAGGGAGGGAGAGAGAGAGAGAGATGGGTAGAGAGAGAGATGGTAGAGAGAGAGATGGGTAGAGAGGGAGGGAGAGAGAGATGGTAGAGAGAGAGAGAGATGGGTAGAGAGAGATGGGTAGAGAGGGAGGGAGAGAGAGATGGTAGAGAGAGAGAGAGATGGGTAGAGAGAGAGATGGGTAGAGAGAGAGATGGATAGAGAGAGAGATGGGTAGAGAGAGTATGAGAGACTAGGGAGAGAGATAGGGTAGAGAGAGAGATGGGTAGCCGAGAGAGAGAGAGTATGGTTAGAGAGAGAGATGGAGAGAGGAGAGTAGCGAGAGATGGGTAGAGAGAGAGAGACGGTTAGCGAGAGATGGGTAGAGAGAGAGACGGTTAGTGAGAGAGAGAGAGGTGGAGAGAGAGAGAGACGGTTAGAGAGAGATGATAGAGAGAGAGACGATTGAGTAGAGGGGAGGTAGAGAGAGAGAGAGCTAGAGAGAGAGAGTGATAGAGGAGAGAGAGAGAGGGTGGAGAGAGAGAGAGAGAGGGAGAGAGAGATCTGTGAGAGATAGACGACTACTGAGAGAGATGGGTAGGAGAGAGAGAGGGGGAGAGAGAGAGAGAGAGAGAGAGAGAGAGAGAGAGAGAGATGGGTAAAGAGAGAGATGGGTAGAGAGGGAGAGAGAGAGATGGGTAGAGAGAAAGAGAGAGAGATGGGTAGAGAGAGAGAGAGATGGGTAGAGAGAGAGAGATGGGTAGAGAGAGAGAGACGGTTAGCGAGAGATGGGTAGAGAGAGAGAGACGGTTAGCGAGAGATGGGTAGAGAGAGAGAGAGACGGTTAGCGAGAGATGGGTAGAGAGAGAGAGAGACGGTTAGCGAGAGATGGGTAGAGAGAGAGACGGTTAGCGAGAGATGGGTAGAGAGAGAGATGGTAGAGAGAGAGAGAGAGATGGGTAGAGAGAGAGAGAGAGAGAGAGATGGGTAGAGAGAGAGATTGGGTAGAGAGGGAGGGATAGAGAGATGGTAGAGAGAGAGAGAGAGATGGGTAGAGAGAGAGAGATGGGTAGAGAGAGAGATAGGTAGAGAGAGAGAGATGTGTAGAGAGAGAGATGGGTAGAGAGAGAGATGTGTAGAGAGAGAGATGGGTAGAGAGAGAGAGATGGGTAGAGAGAGAGAGAGATGGTAGAGAGAGAGAGAGATGGTAGAGAGAGAGATGGGTAGAGAGAGAGATGGGTAGAGAGAGAGAGATGGTAGAGAGAGCGAGAGATGGGTAGAGAGAGAGAGAGATGGGTAGAGAGAGAGAGAAAGAGAGAGAAAGAGAGAGATGGGAGAGAGAGAGAGAGATGGGTAGAGAGAGAGAGAGAGAGAGAGAGAGAGTATGAGAAATGGGATTCAGAGTGATGGTGGTGATACGGTATGTTAATCAGAAGGTGATTATAATACAGTGTATGTATGTAAAGGATATCTCCACCATCTTTTTAAAATTCCCACAGAGTCTGTGCTTTAAAACACATTCTAGGTCACCATATCTCCACTCCCTCGTGGAACGTGTAGACCAGTCCAGTCTGAGTGACGCGTGTTGCTGGTAACCGAGGCAGGTTTTAGTTTCAGTCTGACTTTCTTCCTTTGTTTTTGTTTTGGTTTTGTTATATAACGTCCTCCGTAACTGGCATGCAGGATTTCGGCCCCTGGCTTTGGCGACTCGGAGCTCAGTAATAAATGCGGTCCGGTTTGGCAGAATGTTTGATGTTTGTAGTTTTTGCTGTCTGCACAGGAATGATGAAATATGGATTATGAGACTGTTTGCTGATGCTAGCTGCATGTGCTCCAGTGGGAATGAGAATTATAGGAACCTGGGATCATTAAAGCATTGCTCGCTGATTGGGGCTCGTTTGGTTTACAGACGGGGTGGTAGAGAAAGTGAAGGCTGTCAGAACATCTGTCCCCCTGTATCCTGCTTCATCATCATGGAGCCCTGAAGGCTTAAAGGAAACAGATCTAGACTGGGTCAGAGCCAACAGAGGCTGGACTCACTCAGCAGTCATACAAAGACAATACAACACCTTAACATACAGTACCATACGATACAGTGCAGTATGATACCATACGATATGATATGATACAATACAGTATCATGATAGTATTCGATTATTCAGTATTCAATTTGATTCGATATTATATGATATGATTCGATATGATACAATATGATAAAATACAATTCGATTCGATATGATATGATATGATATGATATGATATGATATGATATGATATGATATATGATATGTTATGTTCAAGTTTCAGGTTTATTAGTGATATGCACAACATGTCAGGACATTTATGCATTGAAATGCTTGCGGTGAGGCTCAGGTTGATACTCTACAGGAGGACAAAACTATATACATACTAAACACACTAAAATAATAAAAGTTATATTAAATAAATACAAAATACACAAAATATACACAAAAATACAGAATATACAGAGACAGCGGGATCTGTAGAAATTCTCTGACATGTACATTTATGAGACAGGTGTAGTCTGAGAGAGAGTGGAGCTAATATAAATATAAATATGTATGTTTATGTCTGTTCCTGTTGTAAAAGTGACTTAGTGATGGTGTTCATAGCGGTGATATATAGAGTATTAATAATAAAGTGTCAGAGTGCAGTGGTGTTGGTGGTGGTATTGGTGGTGTTGGTGATGCTGGTGGTATTGGTGGTGTTGGTGGTGGTATTGGTGGTGTTGGTGATGCTGGTGGTATTGGTGGTGTTGGTGATGCTGGTGGTATTGGTAGTGTTGGTGGTGTTGGTGATGTTGGTGATGCTGGTGGTATTGGTGGTGTTGGTGATGCTGGTGGTATTGGTGATGTTGGTGGTATTGATGGTGTTGGTGGTATTGGTGTTGTTGGTGATGCTGGTGGTGTTGGTGATGCTGGTGGTATTGGTGGTGTTGTTGGTGGTGTTGGTGTTGGTATTGGTGGTGTTGGTGATGCTGGTGGTATTGGTGGTGTTGTTGGTGGTGTTGGTGTTGGTATTGGTGGTGTTGTTGGTGGTATTGGTGGTGTTGGTGATGCTGGTGGTATTGGTGGTGTAGGTAGTATTGGTGGTGTTGGTGATGCTTGTGGTATTGGTGGTGTTGGTGGTTTTGGTAGTGTTGGTAGTATTGGCTGTGTTTGTGATGCTGGTGGTATTGGTGGTGTTGGTAGTATTGGTGGTGTTGGTGATGCTTGTGGTATTGGTGGTGTTGGTGGTTTTGGTAGTGTTGGTAGTATTGGCTGTGTTGGTGATGCTGGTGGTATTGGTGGTATTGGTAGTATTGGTGATGCTGGTGGTATTGGTGGTGTTGTTGGTATTGGTGTTGTTGGTGTTGGTATTGGTGGTGTTGTTGGTGGTATTGGTGGTGTTGGTGATGCTGGTGGTATTGGTGGTGTTGGTAGTATTGGCTGTGTTTGTGATGCTGGTGGTATTGGTGGTGTTGGTGATGCTTGTGGTATTGGTGGTGTTGGTGGTTTTGGTAGTGTTGGTAGTATTGGCTGTGTTGGTGATGCTGGTGGTATTGGTGGTATTGGTAGTATTGGTGATGCTGGTGGTATTGGTGGTATTGGTAGTATTGGTGATGCTGGTGGTATTGGTGGTGTTGGTGATGCTGGTGGTATTGGTGGTCTTGGTGATTTTGGTAGTGTTGGTAGTATTGGCTGTGTTGGTGATGCTGGTGGTATTGGTGGTGTTGGTAGTATTGGCTGTGTTTGTGATGCTGGTGGTATTGGTGGTGTTGGTGATGCTTGTGGTATTGGTGGTGTTGGTGGTTTTGGTAGTGTTGGTAGTATTGGCTGTGTTGGTGATGCTGGTGGTATTGGTGGTATTGGTAGTATTGGTGATGCTGGTGGTATTGGTGGTATTGGTAGTATTGGTGATGCTGGTGGTATTGGTGGTGTTGGTGATGCTGGTGGTGTTGGTGATGATGGTGGTTTTGGTAGTGTTGGTAGTATTGGTGGTGTTGGTGAAAGGCTCACAGCTTGTTCAGGAGCCTGATGGCTTGTGGGTAGAAACTGTTCATTAGCAACATGTTATAATATGATACAATAGAGTACAATATGATACAGTGATGTAATACATGGTGATGCGATACTGTACACTATGGTATGCTATAGTATGATACGGTACGATACTATTCGATACGATACAGTAACTTTACAGGGTAAAATCACCTAAAACTTAATAAAAAGTAATAATGTATATAAACAGGCGCCATAATCTTATAATATTATTATAGCAGTGTCATAATCAGGAATATTAGATGAATAAGCCACACTATCAGTAATGGGAGCCGTCTGGATAACTAACCTACAAATTTCCCTACCTACCTAAACCTACCTAAATTTTTCTAATTGGAGATAAAAATTCTAAATTTTGATTAAATTTGGTTTTGTAATATGAATTTATGGCAAATCGATTCTTGACATTTTATTGGACCATTTCCATAATATTTCTGTGCTTTGTCATAATGAGAGTTTAAAGATGTTTACTTGTTTACTTTAAATATGTATTATGTTCCATGATTATTTATTGTTTGCTGTTATTTGGTCCATTAATGTTTTACATATCTGTCCCAGTTTTGATCTCTGGATTCTGAACGTGAGCTGATATTGGGTGTATGTGGAGGGTTCTGTCCCTCGAGTGCTAGCGGAGCTCTCATTAGTGTGAAGAGGCAGGAAATACATTACTGTCCCCAGTTCAATTACGCTGTAATGAGGCAGGAGCATTAAACATGCTCACAGTGCGCGTGAATACGAGCGGAGGAGCTGAGCGGCGACAGACGCTCCACACACCCTCAATCACACCCCCCTAGTGAGACCTGTCCGAAACACATGGGGACGGAGGGAGGGTCCCGGGGCCCCTGGAAGGCGCCTTGTCAGGCCCAGTCCGGCTGTACTGGGATCGGTTCTGTGTGTTTGTGTAAACAGAGTGTAAGAGGCAGTAAATCAGTGTTTGTACGTGTGTTTGTGCTGCAGGGCGATTACACACGTAATCGGGTGTGAAAAGGTAAGTGTGGTAAATTAGAGGGATAATTAGGGTCAGCTGGTACAACACCTTATTACACAGTCACGCGGGGATTAGGGGGCTAGTTATAAACGACTTAACCCATCCTTAACACTGTAGTTACTGTAGGAGCTGTAGTTACTGTAGTTACTGTAGGAGCTGTAGTTACTGTTCTGTATTTGATTTATTAACTGTAGTTACCATATTTACCGTAGTTACTGTAGTTACTTTACTGTAGTTACTCTAATTGCTGCATTTAGTGTAATTACTATAATATACTATACGCTGAATGGTTAGCATTACTGCTACTGAGAGCTGATTGGTTAGCATTACTGGTACTGAGAGCTGATTGGTTAGCATTACTGGTACTGAGAGCTGATTGGTTAGCGGTACTGCTACTGAGAGCTGATTGGTTAGCATTACTGCTGCTGAGAGCTGATTGGTTAGCATTACTGTTACTGAGAGCTGATGGGTTAGTGTTACTGCTACTGAGAGCTGATTGGTTGGCGTTACTGCTACTGAGAGCTGATTGGTTAGCGTTACTGCTACTGAGAGCTGATTGGTTAGCGTTACTGCTACTGAGAGCTGATTGGTTGGCGTTACTGCTACTGAGAGCTGATTGGTTAGCGTTACTGCTACTGAGAGCTGATGGGTTAGCGTTACTGCTACTGAGAGCTGATTGGTTAGCATCACTGCTACTGAGAGCTGATTGGTTAGCGGTACTGCTACTGAGAGCTGATTGGTTAGCGGTACTGCTACTGAGAGCTGATGGGTTAGCGTTACTGCTACTGAGAGCTGATTGGTTAGCATTACTGGTACTGAGAGCTGATTGGTTAGCGTTACTGCTACTGAGAGCTGATTGGTTAGCATTACTGCTGCTGAGAGCTGATGGGTTAGCGTTACTGCTACTGAGAGCTGATTGGTTAGCATTACTGGTACTGAGAGCTGATTGGTTAGCGTTACTGCTACTGAGAGCTGATTGGTTAGCGGTACTGCTACTGAGAGCTGATTGGTTACATTACTGCTGCTGAGAGCTGATTGGTTAGTGTTACTGCTACTGAGAGCTGATTGGTTGGCGTTACTGCTACTGAGAGCTGATTGGTTAGCGTTACTGCTACTGAGAGCTGATTGGTTAGCATTACTGCTGCTGAGAGCTGATGGGTTAGTGTTACTGCTACTGAGAGCTGATTGGTTGGCGTTACTGCTACTGAGAGCTGATTGGTTAGCGTTACTGCTACTGAGAGCTGATTGGTTAGCATTACTGCTACTGAGAGCTGATTGGTTGGCGTTACTGCTACTGAGAGCTGATTGGTTAGCGTTACTGCTACTGAGAGCTGATTGGTTAGCGTTACTGCTACTGAGAGCTGATTGGTTAGCATCACTGCTACTGAGAGCTGATTGGTTAGCGGTACTGCTACTGAGAGCTGATTGGTTAGCGTTACTGCTACTGAGAGCTGATTGGTTACATTACTGCTGCTGAGAGCTGATGGGTTAGTGTTACTGCTACTGAGAGCTGATTGGTTGGCGTTACTGCTACTGAGAGCTGATTGGTTAGCATTACTGCTACTGAGAGCTGATTGGTTGGCGTTACTGCTACTGAGTGGAGGGATGATGTTTATAGTTGGGAAGCTTCTTTCTCTAATAGCTGCTGTGTGCATGCTGGGCTGTGCTCAGTGTGGATCTGTAGCAGAGAGAGAGAGGTCCTCGTAAGGCATGTTCCTTCACACTGTGCTGCCGTAGCGATGATGGATGGAGTGTTAGCTTCAGCTCCTTGGTGCCTAGCTCCAAGCCATAATGCTTTGCAGATGTATCAGCGTGTACTGTAAGCTCACTCCATCCACTCAGCTCGCTTCATTAGCACAAAGACTGTGAACTGCGGCCAGAGAGCTGGAGGAGTAGACCACCAGAGGACATCTCAAACAACACGGGAACCCGGCGCAAAGTGATTCACAGATTAATTAAACTCATTACTCAATTAAAATGTCAGCAGTTAAAACGTTCCTTATTCATGAATTGCCCGTGATTAGTTGACGGTTTGTATGATGTCGTACGGTGGAAATTTATTGCCCCCCAAAGTTCTTCAGGAACTATTTTTACCTGACCCTTTTCCAACTATCCCTTTATCCCTGTTTTATTACTGAGCCTTTTAGACTGATGTATGTTAACGAGCTCTGTTCTGATTGGCTGCTCTGTATCAGGAAACAGTGATGTTTAGCCTAAGAGCCGTATGTGGCAGGTGAAGGATTACTGCAGCCCTGTGCGAGACCCCTTGTTTACAGGACCTGCAGTTCCTCCTTTAAACACTGGACCATGAGGCTTTGGGCGACCATATCTGACCCGCACAAAGCTGCTTGTTCATTCACAAGGTCGTTAGCTAGTTAGCTGAGTTTGCTATCCGAGGCAGAACCCGATGGGTTGGAGACAATTGTCCCATGTGGCCATCCTGTCCTAGCCGTCCTCTTTTTTTGAAGACCACTCTGCTCTGTAGAACATGGTGGAGTATGGTCACAGTCAGCCCTCCTGGTGTGAATGAATTGTCTGTAGCACCGTTCATCGTCATGTGTCCAGGGCAGATTTACAGCTGTATTCATTCCTCCACTGTCCCAGCACAGTGATCTAGCATCAATCTGTCCGTTTGGGTCACGTCTGTAAGGTGACATCACCGCTTTTGAAAAATCACCTTGCACAAAACAATAGCTGCACAAACAGCTGCACCCAGAAGGACATTATGAGACATGCCAATGACTAAAGTTTCACACTCGGCTGCACATGTGACGTAAGCAGGGACGGCTCTTAACCCTGTACTTGACTGACCCAACACCACCATTACTGACCTCCAGCGAGCAGTGGTGTCCTCCATGAGTCCTCCGGTTAGTGCAGCACCATCAGCAGACGGCTGCACCACGCAGGACTACATGCACACAGACCGTTACCACGACTGTCCTTAACACCACGTCACCGTCACCAAAGACTGCAGTGGTGTCGTACCAGACTGTCATGGAGCGACTCAGAATGGCAGCGGGTCATCTTCAGTGACGAGTCCCGCTTTAGTCTCGGTGGAGACGCCCAACGAATCCGTGTGTGGAGGCACCGTGGTCAGCACCAAGATGAACAGTCTGTTGTCACACGTCCAGAAACCTGGTGTCCCTCCACCTCCACCCCTACCGCACCATCTGCAGGAACTGTGTGAGGATGTTCAAGCTGCATGGGATGGAGTATCACAGGACTCCATCAGGAACCTCTACAGCTCCATACCGAGACGTCTGGCGTGTTGGGTTAGCGAACACGGCGACCCGACGCCATATTGAGAGACAGACTTCTGTATGTGTAGCTCAATAAATATTGATCATATCAGTCTACATTTATCACCAGTTATTGATCCTGGTCACCTTTATCCTCCTTCCCAACACACCTGCACTCCCACACTTCCTCCTGGGTGCAGCTGTTCTTTGATGATGAGAGTGTATTTATATACTCCATGTTTATGTATATAGTATATATCTTCTCTGATCCTCCTCAGGATCACCTGCCCGCCAGTCATAACCTGCATTTGTGTGTGTTTTTTTCCTCCATGTTTCTTTTCTGTTTTTAGCCGTGGTGTCAGCATGTTGCCATGGTACCTCCGAATGTAAATGAGCACCACTAGTAGAGTGAGCGAGCTTTCGGCGCTCGGAGGGAGACACATATACCTCCATAATCTATTTAACAGCATGTAGCGGCTAATTGAGCTACGCTAGTGCAGATCATGCGCACGGCTGCCTTGACATATTGATCCAAACCTGTGGAACTGCACTCCCAGCCTCCATTACGTCATCCCAGACATCCCAGGCAGATATACGATAGAGACAGAGCACCTCTACAGGTGGATAGCTTTTATCCCCTTAGGAGCTGTTACTTTCATCCTGTCGTTACACCGTAGTCCATACAGGACACTCTGTAGGTGTACAGGTCCAGACTGTAGTCCATCTGTTTCTCTGTGTACTGTATTACCCTGTTCTACAATGGGCAGGACCCCCACAGGACCACCATAGAGAAGGTAGTATGTGGGTGGTGGATCATTCTCAGCACTGCAGGGACACTGACGTGGTGGTGGTGTGTTAGTGTGGATGGTGCTGGTGTGAGTGGATCAGACACAGCAGTGCTGCTGGAGTGTTAGACACTGTGTCCACTCACTGTCCACTCTATTAGACACTCCTACCTTGCTGCTCCACCTTGTAGATGGACAGTCAGAGACGATTGCTCATCTGCTGCTGCACAGTGCAGTGTTGGTCATCCTCTAGTCCTTCATCAGTGGACACAGGACGCTGCCCACAGGACGCTGACCCATAGGACTCTGCCCACAGGACGCTGACCCACAGGACGCTGACTCACAGGACGCTGCCCACAGGACTCTGCCCACAGGACTCTGCCCACAGGACGCTGACTCACAGGACGCTGCCCACAGGACGCTGCCCACAGGACGTTGCCAACAGGACGCCATGTACAGGACACTGTCCACAGGATGCTGCCCATAGGACGCTGCCCACAGGACGATGCCCACAGGACTCCCGCCATAGGACTCAGCCCACAGGACGCCACCCACAGGACGCCACCCACAGGACGCCACCCACAGGACACTGCCCACAGGACGCTGTTGGGCTGGATAGTTGATGGTTGATGGACGGTTCTCAGTCCAGCAGTGACACTGAGGTGTCCAGCAGCACTGCTGTGTCTGATCCACTCACACCAGCACCACACACACTACCACACCACTACGTCAGTGTCACTGCAGTGCTGAGAATGACCCACCACCCACATAATACAATGTGCACAGGCTGGTTTGGGTACCGTGCCGTTAAGACTGATCTAGGATAAATGAGCTCTGTTCTGATTGGCTGCCCGGCCTCATTCAGAGAAGCACTAGAAGCTACAACCTTTCTTAGAGCTTCGATATGAGTGGGCGAGTCTAACCCGCTGTAGGCTGAATATCTGGAGATATGTAAATGAGCTGGTACCTGTGATATCACAAAACCTGTGACTTCAAAACAGGCTACAGCTGAACCTTAACGATGCTTATAGACCACCTCAGACGCCCTTATTCCTGAACAGCCAGGGAAACCAGTTTTCCATGATCTGGGCCCTTTAAACGCGGTGCATCAGCGCTGAAATGCTAAGATGCTAACTAGCACGCTGCCAGTGTAGCAGCTAAACGATTGTCATCTTCTATATAATGTGTGGCAGCTTCATCCTCGAGTGACCTGCTCGCAGTCATTAGTGCCATTAGTGCGCTGCTGCCCCTTCAGTGTGCCAACTAGGCCAGATAACTATCCCTCCGCCTGGGAAAACGGAAAATAGCGGCTCGGTTTCCTTTCTGAGAGAACGAAGCACCACACAGCTCTCCAAGCGCTAATTAACATTAGTCACATTCTTCCCCGCATGGTCGTCAGGAAGAGACAGGAAGCGAGAAGCAACACCCTCTCTCGTTCTCTCTCTCTCTGCCTTTCTCATCACATTCTTACCTCCGCACGTTACATTCCTCTCACAGCGGAAAACGCTGGAAGGCTGAGAATGGAACTGATGGTAGTCTGGAATTCCACAAACTTAGATATACTGACCGTCTGATTGGCCAAAACCTCGTAAATATTTGTGTGTGTGTGTGTGCTAGTGTATGTGTGTGTGCTAGTGTGTGTGTGTGTGTGTGTGCTAGTGTATGTGTGTGTATGTGTGTGTGTGTGTGTGTGTGTGCTAGTGTGAGTGTAGCGTGTGTCTGTGTGTATGTGTGTGTGTGTGTGTGTGTGTGCTAGTGTGTGGGTGTGTGGGTGTGTGTGTGCTAGTGTGTATGTGTGTGTGTGTGTATCTGTGTGTGTGTGTGTGTGTGTATATGTGTGTGTGTGTGTGTGCTAGTGTGTATGTGTGTGTGTGTGTATCTGTGTGTGTGTGTGTATATGTATATGTGTGTGTGTGTGTGCTAGTGTGTGTGTGTGCTAGTGTGTGTATGTATGTGTGTGTGCTAGTGTGTGTGTTTGTGTGTATGTGTGTGTGTATGTGTGTGTGTGTGTGTGTGTGTGTGTGTGCTAGTGTGGGTGTATGTGTGTGTGTGCTAGTGTGTATGTGTGTGTGTGTATGTGTGTGTGCTAGTGTGTGGGTGTGTGTGCTAGTGTGTGTGTGTGTGTATCTGTGTGTGTGTATCTGTGTGTGTGTGCTAGTGTGTGTGTGTGTGTATCTGTGTGTGTGTGTGTGTGTGTGTGTGTGTGTGTGTGTGTGTGTGTGTGTGTGTGTGTGTGTGTGTGTGTGTGTGTGTGTGCTAGTGTGTGTGTGTGTGTGTGTGTGTGTGTGTGTGTGTGTGTGTGTGTATCTGTGTGTGTGTGTGTGTGTGAGTGTGTGTGTGTGTGTGTGTGTGTATCTGTGTGTGTGTGTGTGTGTGTGTGTGTGTGTGTGTGTGTGACTTCAGGACACATTCACTGTGCTAACTGCTCACCATGTGGCCATGAGGGACAGGGATGCAGTCTCACTTCCTGCTCTAAAATGTAGGGGCATTGGTAAAATGAGGCTCCGCCTACAACCCAAAACTTCCCAGACAGCAGACGGTGTTGGGCCACTTCTGGCTTTCATCTATCAGGACAGCTGAGACGGGTTTCCACTCGTATCTACATTTAAGAGCCGATTCCGTCGTCTAACCATGTGGTTGAAGTAAAAGGGCCACCTCAGTTCCTCTGTACATTTGGCCCAAAATTTTTTTTAAGTTTATTCCATTTAAAAAATTAAAGTCAGGATATATCAAAATCTTTTTTCTATATAAATAGAAGATAAAAAAAGATCTATAAAATCTTTTTTAAATATATAAACTTTAATAAATTAAATTAAATTATTATTTTTAAAAATAAAATTGCATTGAAATTAAAATTTAATATTATTTCAATTTATTAACGTGCACAAACAATGATTTTGTATATGTTTTGTTTATTAGAATCTTAACTAATAGTAATAATTAATCAGTGCATGAAAATATATTTATTTATTGATTTGTTTGTTGTTTGGTTGTTTGTTTATGTATGTACGTATGTGGTCACAGTTTAGACTCATTTGGTAGAATGGACCCTATATGTTGTTCATTTGGGCCAATACACAGTAAACGGGACCCACGCTTGACCCCCCGTCCTGACACTGTATAAAAACGAGTCAGCGTGTGTATGAGTCTCTCGGGTTTCTGGTTTTGGTATGTGCTGATATTTGGCTATGTTCTGATATTTTGGCCTATTATGCCGGTTATTTCGTATGGAATGTTAATTGGCTCCGGAGCTGGCATACCTTTGGAAGCAGAGACAGTGGAGTCGGAGAGGAATGAAAGGAGGAGTGCAGCGGGAGAATGTGGGGCTGTGGAATGCTGCCCCTGCTGTGTTTGTGTTTCATTCATAATCACACAGCTGCAGATTTCATTTCCATCATAATAAAGGCCTGTGAGAGGAGTGTGTTTCACAGTGTGTGTCTGTGTGACCTCTCCGTGTTGAACCCTCACTGCAACTCATAATTAGGCCTGCTAATGTACCTCACCACTCAGCATAACAATACAGGTCATCTCTCCCTCTCTCTCTCCCTCTCTCTCCCTCTCCCTATGTAAATACATATATACCTATATACAGCTCAGGAAATAAATCAGAGCCCACTCCAGTTCCTTCTTAAACCAGCATCTCCACATGTACAGCAGGTTCTCAGTGAGGAACCGAAGGTTGGGTTCTAGCTTTACTGGCAGATACAGTGAGCGTCTGGTTCATAAGAACAAGGTCCAGCAGCAAACACACAGGACAACACAGCTACAGACTGGCAGAGGGCCAAACCCCCTCTCTACTGACTGTGATGAGCGCCCCCTCATTCCAGTGTCCCTTACCCACCGTAAGATGACCTCGAGTGACCTACAGAGAGACTGGTGAGCGGAAGTTTACCTCAGTCATAGCCAAGTTTACCTCGGTCATAGCCAAGTTTATCTCAGTCATAGCCAAGTTTATCTCAGTCATAACCAAGTTTAGCTCAGTCATAGCCAAGTTTAACTCAGTCATAGTCGTGTTTAGCTCAGTCATAGCCAAGTTTAGCTCAGTCATAGCCAAGTTTAACTTAGTCATAGCCAAGTTTAGCTCAGTCATAGCCAAGTTTACCTCAGTCATAGCCAAGTTTAACTCAGTCATAGCCAAGTTTAGCTCAGTCATAGCCAAGTTTACCTCAGTCATAGCCAAGTTTAACTCAGTCATAGCCAAGTTTAGCTCAGTCATAGCCAAGTTTAGCTCAGTCATAGCCAAGTTTAGCTCAGTCATAGCCAAGTTTACCTCAGTCATAGCCAAGTTTACCTCAGTCATAGCCAAGTTTAGCTCAGTCATAGCCAAGTTTACCTCAGTCATAGCCAAGTTTAGCTCAGTCATAGCCAAGTTTAGCTTAGTCATAGCCAAGTTTACCTCAGTCATAGCCAAGTTTAGCTCAGTCATAGCCAAGTTTACCTCAGTCATAGCCAAGTTTAGCTCTGTCATAGCCAAGTTTACCTCAGTCATAGCCAAGTTTAGCTCAGTCATAGCCAAGTTTACCTCAGTCATAGCCAAGTTTACCTCAGTCATAGCCAAGTTTAGCTCAGTCATAGCCAAGTTTACCTCAGTCATAGCCAAGTTTAACTCGGTCATAGCCAAGTTTACCTCAGTCATAGCCAAGTTTACCTCAGTCATAGCCAAGTTTAGCTCAGTCATAGCCAAGTTTACCTCAGTCATAGCCAAGTGTAACTCGGTCATAGCCAAGTTTAACTCGGTCATAGCCAAGTTTAATTTGGTCATAGCCAAGTTTAGCTCTGTCATAGCCAAGTTTACCTCAGTCATAGCCTAGTTTAGCTCTGTCATAGCCAAGTGTAACTCTGTCATAGCCAAGTTTAATTTGGTCATAGCCAAGTTTAGCTCAGTCATAGCCAAGTTTACCTCAGTCATAGCCTAGTTTACCTCAGTCATAGCCAAGTTTAGCTCAGTCATAGCCAAGTTTAACTCGGTCATAGCCAAGTTTAACTCGGTCATAGCCAAGTTTAGCTCAGTCATAGCCAAGTTTAACTCGGTCATAGCCAAGTGTAACTTAGTCATAGCCAGGTTTAACTCCGTCATAGCCAAGTTTAACTTAGTCATAGCCAGGTTTAACTCCGTCATAGCCAAGTTTAACTTAGTCATAGCCAGGTTTAACTCCGTCATAGCCAAGTTTAATTTGGTCATAGCCAAGTTTAATTTGGTCATAGCCAAGTTTAGCTCAGTCATAGCCAAGTTTACCTCAGTCATAGCCAAGTTTAATTTGGTCATAGCCAAGTTTAATTTGGTCATAGCCAAGTTTACCTCAGTCATAGCCAAGTTTAACTCCGTCATAGCCAAGTTTAATTTGGTCATAGCCTAGTTTAGCTCAGTCATAGCCAAGTTTACCTCAGTCATAGCCAAGTTTAATTTGGTCATAGCCAAGTTTAATTTGGTCATAGCCAAGTTTACCTCAGTCATAGCCAAGTTTAACTCGGTCATAGCCATGTTTATCTCAGTCATAGCTGTGTTTAGCTCAGTCTTAGGCGTGTTTACCTTACTCATTGTCGTGTTAAGCTCAGTCATAGCCATGTTTAGCTTACTCGTAGCTGTTTACCCCTTAGGCATAGACGTGTTTAGCTTAGTCATAGCCAAGTTTAGCTCAGTCATAGCCATGTTTAGCTTAGTGATAGCTGCTTACGCCTCAGTAGTAGCCATATTTAACTCAGTAAACCTGAAGATGGTAACTACGCATACAAAATGAAAGCCATGGTTCCATAAATAATTGGCTGTTCTCCTTGTGCTGTTAGATTGTATTCCTGATAGTGTCCCCCGAGTAATAATGTTCTGGACTGGTGCTCTAATGGTGTTAAATTGTATTGCGGGTTTAAAGGGTCATTCAAGTGCCTGAATCTGTAGCTGCCCTGCATACCTCTCAGGTTATAGCTCCGATGTGCAGTTAGACACATTATTTAACTGTGCCTTTTGGTGTTTGTGTGTGAGTTTAAGAGAGAGACAGAAAGAGAAACTCATTTAAAGTCATCCTCACAGGAACACTGCCATCTCCCACCACTCCATGTCATACAGAGTGAGAGTTTCACTAGGCCTGAGTCAGTCCTGACCAAGTTGTCATGGAATTTAATTGTAACAGCTATTTACTCGTTACTGTTACATGTTCACTGCTTACATAACATGTTTATAAGCCATGTTCACTGTTTATAAGACATGTTCTCTCTTCACAAGCTGTGTTCACTGCTCATAAAGCATTTTCACAACACTGCTCACCAGGCATGCTCACTGCCCATAAGGCTTGTTCAGAAGGCATGTCCACCATTCTCACAAGGCTTGATCACTGTTCACCAGGCGTGTTCACTACCCACAAGGCTTGATCACTGTTCACCAGGCGTGTTCACTACCCACAAGGCTTGATCACTGTTCACCAGGCGTGTTCACTGCCCACAAGGCTTGATCACTGTCCACCAGGCGTGTTCACTACCCACAAGGCTTGATCACTGTTCACCAGGCGTGTTCACTGCCCACAAGGCTTGATCACTGTTCACCAGGCGTGTTCACTACCCACAAGGCTTGATCACTGTTCACCAGACGTGTTCACTGCCCACAAGGCTTGATCACTGTTCACCAGGCGTGTTCACTACCCACAAGGCTTGATCACTGTTCACCAGGCGTGTTCACTGCCCACAAGGCTTGATCACTGTCCACCAGGCGTGTTCACTACCCACAAGGCTTGATCACTGTTCACCAGGCGTGTTCACTGCCCACAAGGCTTGATCACTGTTCACCAGGCGTGTTCACTGCCCACAAGGCTTGATCACTGTTCACCAGGCGTGTTCACTGCCCACAAGGCTTGATCACTGTCCACCAGGCGTGTTCACTACCCACAAGGCTTGATCACTGTCCACCAGGCGTGTTCACTGCCCACAAGGCTTGATCACTGTTCACCAGGCGTGTTCACTGCCCACAAGGCTTGATCACTGTTTACAAGGCGCGGTCACTTCCCACAAGGCTTGATCACTGTTCACCAGGCGTGTTCACTACCCACAAGGCTTGATCACTGTTCACCAGGCGTGTTCACTTCCCACAAGGCTTGATCACTGTTCACCAGGCGTGTTCACTGCCCACAAGGCTTGATCACTGTTCACCAGGCGTGATCACTGCCCACAAGGCTTGATCACTGTTCACCAGGCGTGTTCACTGCCCACAAGGCTTGATCACTGTCCACCAGGCGTGTCCACTACCCACAAGGCTTGATTACTGTTCACCAGGCGTGTTCACTGCCCACAAGGCTTGATCACTGTCCACCAGGCGTGTCCACTACCCACAAGGCTTGATTACTGTTCACCAGATGTGTTCACTGCCCACAAGGCTTGATCACTGTTCACCAGGTATGTTCACTGCCCATAAGGCTTTATCACTGTTCACCAGGTATGTTCACTGCCCATCTTGATCACTGTTCACTAGGTATGTTCACTACCCACAAGAATTGATTACTGTTCACTGCCCATAAGGCATTTTCACAAGGCATGTTCACTACCCACAAGGCTTTAAACTGTTCACCAGTCATGTTCACTGCCCACAAGAATTGATCACTGTTCACCAGGCATGTTAACTGCCCATAAGGCATTTTCCCAAGGCATGTTCATTGTTACCAAAGCCTGGCTCTGACTTGTTCACCGTTCACGAGGCATGTGCACTGTTTATAAGACATGTTCAATGTTCGTAAGACGTATTCACTGTTTGGCCTGTGGTCTTATTGAGGGATGGAGCAACAGCATGTCGGTGCTCTAGTCGGCGTGTGTGCGCGTTTGAAGCATAAACACTTTTGTTTAGTCTACGTTCAGTCTCCAGCAGTCGTTTGCAGGACTAATAGGATAAATACAATGTGCTCCACGTCTCCTGCTTTAAGCAGTGTGTACTTAGTAGATGTACAGTGCTGTGCAAAAAGTCTTAGACACCTAAGCACATTGTTTAAAACCGTATATCAGGGGATCTGTGTTTTCATGTGCATGAAATCTGAAAACCATTCGAAACCATGCAAATAAACATTAATACAGTAAAAAAATATTTTGAGGAAAATAAAAATCTGAGTTCGCTACAAAGACCTGGAGCGGCCTGGTAACGGTAAACGAACACACTGGCACACAGAAAATCACTGTTTATTGCAATAATAATGTTTGTATTTATTATAATATTGGTGCTTTAATAAAGATTAGCTAGGTGTCCAGTCCTGTGTATGTCCCAGCAGCTTGGTTTGATGTGTATGAGGTCAGTTCTCGGTGGTGACCCTCGGGCAGGGTGCATCACCGTCACAGTAAGCAACTCTTGCTCCTTTGACCTGCCTGAAACTGTCCACGCTGGGGCTCCATGAGCGTGCTTTGAGCCTACACTCCTAAGAGCAGGTTCCCGGGGGGACAAACTGTTAGAACAACCATTTTGGCTTTCCGAAAGGACCTTTGAATGGATGGTTCTTGCAGGAGTTCTTTGGTCATGCGGTGTATCCAGTTCAGCATGTCATGAGCTGGAGTCTGTACTGACCAGCTGAACATATAGCCTGCAGGACTGGGTTTGAGTTATTGGGTGAGGAGCCAAACAAACCGAGGTACACTATCCCTTTCCTCTGCGCTGACGACAGGAGTCCCGGAGATCTTCCCATCACTGACACTCAGTCGCCTTGCAAGTTTAATGCTCATTATGATCAAGATCCTCATTACAGCGCATCAGTTAAAAATAGCACTCGGATCATAAAGCTAAAAAAACCATCCATATTGTCCATTACTCATCCCTCTAGGAAAACAGCTTTCTAGTTAGGAGCTATGAATAGTCCACGGACCCCCCTGATATCCGTCTCTCCAGGAGATGCTCGCCACTTTTGAGGGCTTTTTTCATATTTGCATATCAAATAGGCCGGAACGCGGCTCGCGTGCTCTGAGCAGGTGAACAGATGAAGATATATCACTCCCTATTCCTGTCTTTCTGCATAAGTTATTTTTGGGCGTGAGTTTATTTATAATCCGTCAGTAGGTTTAAACTGAATGTCCTTTTTAAAGACGGTAATCATGCACGCTTCCTTATGTCTGAATTCGGCATGTGTGGCTTAATAACACATTACCATACCCTAACCATACGTACATCGTACTGCCAAAAGTACTCGCTCGTCTGTCTTCACACGCATATGAACTCGAGTGACCCCCCATTCTTAATCCATAGGGTGTAATATGATGCTCCACCCTTTACAGCTATAACAGCTCCAGCTTTTCTGGGAATTCTTTCCACAAGGATTAGGAATGTGTTGATGGGAATTTCTGACCATTCCTCCAGAAGCACATTGGTGAGGTTAGACACTGATGTTGGACGAGAAGGCCTGGCTCTCAGTCTCCGCTCTAACTCATCCCAAAGGTGTTCTATCGGGTGGAGGTCAGGACTCTGTGCAGGCCAGTCCAATTCCTCCACCCCAGACTCGCTCATCCATGTAGCAATAATGCTAACCAATCAGCTCTCAGTAGCAGTAATGCTAACCAATCAGCTCTCAGTAGCAGTAATGCTAACCAGTCAGCTCTCATTAGCAGTAACGCTAACCAATCAGCTCTCATTAGCAGTAATGCTAACCCATCAGCTCTCAGTAGCAGTAACGCTGACCAATCAGCTCTCAGTAGCAGTAATGCTAACCAATAAGCTCTCAGTAGCAGTAACGCTAACCAATCAGCTCTCAGTAGCAGTAATGCTAACCAATCAGCTCTCAGTAGCAGTAACGCTAACCAATCAGCTCTCAGTAGCAGTAACGCTAACCAATTAGCACTCAGTAGCAGTAATGCTAACCCATCAGCTCTCAGTAGCAGTAATGCTAACCAGTCAGCTCTCAGTAGCAGTAACGCTAACCAATCAGCTGTCAGTAGCAGTAATGCTAACCAGTCAGCTCTCAGTAGCAGTAACGCTAACCAATTAGCACTCAGTAGCAGTAATGCTAACCCATCAGCTCTCAGTAGCAGTAACATTAACCAATCAGCTCTCAGTAGCAGTAACATTAACCAGTCAGCTCTCAGTAGCAGTAACGCTAACCAATTAGCACTCAGTAGCAGTAACGCTAACCAATCAGCTCTCAGTAGCAGCTCAGACGCAGGTGGTAATACGGGAGGACATTCTGGACTTTGTCCTCCTGTTTGTCTTTCCAGGTACAATAGAGACGAACCCAGAGACGCAACTGTGAGCAAGCGCTGTCCGCCATCTGCTAGCATAACGTCCACAGTGCCGTGTTTTCCATGGAAGTGTGTTGTGGATTATTTATGGAACCTACATGACTTTTATCAGGAGATCCATCAGGATAAGCTGCCGGTTAACAGCTGTATTCCAACAACACCACTACAGTCGAGTCAGTCACAGCAACCGTGCACCAGCAGATGGGCCTCGGGGCGGAACTATGGGTGGTCTGAACAGTCTGCATGTCTAGGTGCTTGGTTTATACACCTGTGGCCATGGAAGAGACTGGAACGCCTGAATTCAGTGATCTGGATGGGGGAGTGAATACTTTTGTCAATATAGTGTAGCTTTCTTAGTTTGACTCGACTGTAGTGGTGTTGTTGGAATACAGCTGTTAACCGGCAGCTTATCCTGATGGATCTCCTGATAAAAGTCATGTAGGTTCCATAAATAAATCCACAACACGCACTTCCATGGACAAACACCGGCACTTGTGGACGTTATCGCTTAGCAGATGGCGGACAGCGCTCGCTCACAGTTGCGTCTCTGGGTTCGTCTTCTATCATACACCTGGAAAAGACAAACAGGAGGACAAAGTCCAGAAATGTCCTCCCGTATTACCGGCCTGCGTCTGAGCTGATGTGCTTTATCGGTTTGCCATAACAGCATATTTGGGAATTTTCTGCCAGCTCTGTAGATGAGAACGTTCTCCAGGCAGGAACCCGCAGCAGTAGAGTTCTAACAGCTGCTCGTATGTTCTGCAGGTCTGTGTTTCTGGGTAAATCTGATGACCGTTACATTTACCAGCCTAGTTTACCTCCAGTTAAACCGCAGATCACTACGAGACATTACAATGAGACTTAATAGCAAATGTTGTTACTGAGAGCTGATTGGTAAGCATTACTGCTACTGAGAGCTGTTTGGTTAGCATTACTGCTACTGAGAGCTGATTGGTTAGCATTACCCCTACTGAGAGCTGATGGGTTAGCATTACTGCTACTGAGAGCTGATTGGTTAGCATTACCCCTACTGAGAGCTGATGGGTTAGCATTACCCCTACTGAGAGCTGATGGGTTAGCATTTCCCCTACTGAGAGCTGATGGGTTAGCATTACTGCTACTGAGAGCTGTTTGGGTTAGCATTACTGCTACTGAGAACTGATAGGTTAGCATCACTGCTACTGAGAGCTGATTGGTTAGCGTTACTGCTACTGAGAGATGACTGGTTAGCTGATTACTGCTACTGAGCTCTGATTGGTTAGCACCACTGCTACTGAGAGCTGATTGGTTAGCATTACTGCTACTGAATGCTGATTGGTAAGCATTACTGCTACTGAGAGCTGATTGGTTAGCATTACTGCTACTGAGAGCTGATTGGTTATCGTTACTGCTACTGAGCTCTGATTGGTTAGCATTACTGCTACTGAGAGCTGATTGGTTAGCATTACTGCTACTGAGAGCTGATTGGTTAGCATTACTGCTTCTGAGTGCTGATGGGTTAGCATTACTGCTACAGAGAGCTGATTGTTTAGCATTACTGCTACTGAGAGCTGATTGGTTGGGGTTACTGCTACTAGTTGTGTGAATGGTTGGGAACCAGGAGATAGTGCCATACATGAAAAAGAGCTTTAAATTGCTGACACATAAAAGCATTTAGGAACAGCGTTACGTTAGGTGTTATCACACATCTGGTTATCAGGAGAGATCAATAAAGCCCTCCTGTACTGTGGAAGCTGAAGTTGTGTCGTGTTTGTGACTGTGTGTTGTGTAGTTTTGACTGCTGATTTTGCGGAGGGTTTTAAGTTTGTTGTTCATTAGCTGTTTAATTAGCTGTCTGTGAAGGAAAGAACAGCCTCACTGTCGTACCAGTGTGTTCGGAGATAATAGGAGTCCAGCAGAGAGGCCTGGACTCCCTGTGGGAGGAACAGCTGGCCCAGAGGGGAAAAGGAATTATCTGTAAATCTGATCATGTTCTATTAATCGAATTCACTGTAATGGCGTCAGGTCGGCGATATAACGCGACCCTTGAGAGAGCGAGTTGCTCCTCTAAGTCTTCCGTTCCTCAGGAGGCTAAACGCTAACTTCTCAAACCAGTGCTACAGCGGCTCAGTGTTTCCCTGCACTGACCTTTTACTGACCTCTGTATGCTGACCGGTTGGCTCATACTGTAACTCCTCTGTATTTGTTATCTCTTTGTATTGCTTCTGAGAGCTGATTGGTTAGCATTACTACTACTGAGAGCTGATTGGTTAGCATTACTGCTACTGAGAGCTGATTGGTTAGCTTTACTGTTACTGAGAGCTGATTGGTTAGCGTTACTGCTACTGAGAGCTGATTGGTTAGCATTACTGCTACTGGGAGCTGATGGGTTAGCGCTACAGCTACTGAGAGCGGATGGGTTAGCATTACTGCTGCTGAGAGCTGATTGGTTAGCATTAATGCAACTGAGAGCTGATTGGTTAGCGCTACTGCTACTGAGAGCTGATGGGTTGGCATTACTGCTACTGAGAGCTAATTAGTTAGCATTGTTGCTACTGGGAGCTGATCGTTAGCATTACTGCTACTGAGAGCTGATGGGTTAGCATTACTGCTACTGAGAGCTAATGGGTTAGCATTACTGCTACTGGGAGCTGATTGGTTAGCATTACTGCTACTGGGAGCTGACTGGTTAGCATTACTGCTACTGGGAGCTGATGGGTTAGCATTACAGCTACTGAGAGCCGATTGGCTTTCTAAAATTTCTGCAAAATGAAGTGGTTAAGATTTAAACTGAGTTTTATACATGTGTGTAATTGCTGTAGGTTCGCTGGTGGTTTACATAGTTACATTAGGTATCTATATATGTGTTCTAGACATGGAGAACCCTGCTTCCCATCACCACCACAGAGCCTTAGTACAGTAGAGAGTTCGCCTGAGCCCCTTCGTTCGTCTAATATCTAATCTCCTCTGTGGCCGGTTTGACTGGTATTCGAGTGAGGACCACTGTGTGTGCAGCACTGTGTGTGGTGTTATGTGAGAACACCCAGAGAACCGTTCCTCTCCCTCTTTGATGTAGCCGGCTCGGGTTGCCCGTACCACCCACCTCCAAATGTCATGCCCGTGTCAATAAGCTTCAGTGCACCACATGTGAGGTTCTGCACATCTTTTCACACACCGGGGAGAGCGTGACCCGAGCGGCGCTCCAGGTGCCAACATTCCCGAGCGCGCGCGTGTATGTGGGCGTGCGTACGCGCCTGATTCCCTCTACGGTCTCATCATGCGATGACTGCATTTGTGCCTTCTGCTATAAATAAGACCAGACGCCGCACAGCTCTTTTAGCGTCCCCCTCTGAGCTCAGTACTCAGATCAGCGGTCACCCAGCCAAAATAAACATGCCGGATTAAACACGTTCCCAAGATCTCTTTCCGGATTGAGTGGCGTTCCCGTATTTTTTGGCTCTGGATATTCCGGGATAAAACCCCTGACTAACCGTCAGGGCACATGCGGTCTTGCTTCAGCGCTGCTCTGTGTGATCTGAGGGGGCCGTACAGACCGCCTCAGCCTATTGCATGCTGCATCCAGTTTCCATGGCAACCAGAGCCCATCTTGGTATCCATGGAGACGGATCGTGAGCCGCGGCACGGCTGTCGTCGTCAGGCGAATGTCGCCCACTGTTGACTGGTGCTGCGCCAGGCCTGTTGCGGTGGAAGGCCTGTTAAAGAGAGCTGTTCAGATCCGCACTGCACTGAGGTTTACGGTGGAGGTCGGTCAAGTGGCGCCCCCACCGACAGCGCAGAGGACGTGAGGCGTTAAGGAGATCAGCGCTGGAGCTGGGAGGATGCTGTTATCAGGCAGTGATGATAAAAGCAGGGTGTTAGTCTTAATGTCTCATTAAACCATGTGGACTGACCGTGCGTATATATCTATGATCTCTAAGAGACACGCCCCCTTGTGTGTTTAAGGTGGTAGTACCTTCAGGCTCCTGCAGATGGCGCTGCACGAGGATGACTGGGCTATAAATCCCTGTGGAGTGTGAGTGATGGGATCCATAGATTGGGAAGAGGTGCTACAGTGCAGGGAATGTCTCGTTCCATGTGTGGAAAACGCTCCAGAGCAGATGTTAATGATTGGCTAAAAGGAGGGACTGCATGTGGGCGTGGCCAAAGACCATAGTGTGAAGGAAGTAGCTGAATCTGCAGGTGTATGGAAGCGTATGGTCATACGGGTCTACCAGCAGTGGATACAATCCCAGCCTACAGGGAATTCTCCTAACCTGCTTCCCCATCCTCCAGCTCATGACTGCCCCCTTGTAAGATGCTCTGGTATTCCGGTTTTCCATGATTAACACATGGTCAACAGAGGCTTAGCTGGAGTCAGTGAAACACACACCTGAGTGGGCAGAGGGCACCCTTGCCCAGAGCAATGGGCAGCCTTTCCTACGGCGCTCGGGAAGCAGTTGGGGGCTAGCTGCCTTGATGTCAGTTCAGGGCACTGAACCAGCAACCTTCCAGTCCTAACCTGGTTACCCAGCCTCCAGCCCACTTCTGCCGTCATGCAAGTTGCTCTGGTATTCCGGTTTTCCATACTGGCTTCTTTCTCGAACTCCTCGGCCTTTTAGGAATCCAGTGACCTCCATGCTGCTCTTGCCCACCTCCAGTCGCTCTCATTGGTTAAACGCATGTTGCGCAGTGTAGTCTGGAGTGGGATCTTCTAGGTGATGGGAGTTCCTGAGTCTGACTCGTGGAAGGTGATGTATATGTATGTGCTGAAGAGAAGGAATGAGTCACTTCCTCCGTAACAGGTCCTTTCCTATATGCTGGCTTTGTTACGGGCTGTAGTAAATTGCTGAGCCGGGATGAATAAGCCCTGGAGCTGATTC
>JAMWET010000097.1:5000-12500 GCA_024036415.1 Prochilodus magdalenae | reverse complement strand
GACGTCTGGTTACCTTCACCACCACTGGGAACAGTTCTGGCTTTGGTTCTGGAGTTGGTGGAATTTCCCTTCAGGAGTCTTTGTGAGTAACTACCCCGTGTGTCATGGCTACCGTGTGGGTTCTGTGTTTGGGTTGTTGTTGTGTTGCTATTTATGTTGGAAGCCAGCAGAACACAGTTAAACCAGTACCCACAAAACCCTCACACCAAACCCTCTCTCACTCACTCTGTACACACCTCACACCAAACCCTCTCTCACTCACTCTGTACACACCTCACACCAAACCCTCTCTCCCTCACTCTGTACACACCTCACACCAAACCCTCTCTCCCTCACTCTGTACACACCTCACACCAAAAACACTCCTCCCTCACTCTGTACAACACTCACACCAATAACCCTCTCTCACTCACTCTGTACACACCGTCACACCAAACCCTCTCTCCCTCACTCTGTACACACCTCACCACCAAACCCTCTCTCCCTCACTCTGTACACACCTCACACCAAAACCCTCTCTCACTCACTCTGTCTAACACACCCTCACACTAAACCCGCCTCTCACTCACTTCTATACACACCTCACAACCAAATCCTCTCTCCCTCACTCTGTACACACCTCACACCAAACCTCTCTCCCTCACTCTGTAACACCTCACACCAAACCCTCTCTCACTCACTCTGTACACACCTCCAGAAAACACCAAACCCTCTCTCACTCACTCTGTCCAACACCTCACACCAAACCCGCTCTCACTCACCCGGTACACCACCTCACACCAAACCCGCTCTCCCTCACTCTGTACACACCTCACACCAAAACCCTCTCCCTCACTCTGTACACACTCTCACCACCAAACCCTCTCTCACTCACTCTGTCCACACCCTCACACCAAAACCCCTTCTCACTCACTCTGTACCACCTCACACCAAAGACCCGCTCTCACTCACTCTGTACACACCTGCACACCAAAACCCGCTCTCCCTCACTCTGTACACACCTCACACCCCAAACCCGCTCTCACTCACTCTGGTACAACACCTCACACCAAACCACCGCTCTCCCTCACTCTGTAACACCCTCACACCAAACCCTCTCTCCCTCACTCTGTACACACAGCACACCAAACCCTCTCTCACTCACTCTGTCCACAACCTCACACCAAACCCTCTCTCCCTCACTCTGTACACACCTCACACCAACACCCTCTCTCCCTCACGTCTGTACACACCTCACACCAAACCCTCTCTCCCCTCACTCTGTTACACCACCTCACACCAAACCCGCTCTCACTCACTCTGTACACACCTCAACACCAAACCCCCCCAAACTCACTCTGTTCACACCCCACACCAAAACCCCACTCACTCACTCTGTTCACACCTCACACCAAACCCGCTCTCACTCACTCTGTACACACCTCACACCAAACCCGCTCTCCCTCACTCTGTACACACCCTCACACACAACCCGCTCTCACTAACTCTGTCCACACCTCACACCAAACCCTCTCTCCCTCACTCTAGTACACACCTCACACCAAACCCACTCTCCCTCACTCTGTTACCACACCTCACACCAAACCCGCTCTCCCTCCACTCTGTACACACCTCACACCAAACCCCCTCTCCCTCACTCTGTACACACCTCACACCAAACCCGCTCTCACTCACTCTGTCCACACCTCACACCAAACCCTCTCTCCCTCACTCTGTACACACCTCACACCCAAACCCACTCTCACTCACTCTGTACACACCTCACACCAAACCCTCTCTCACTCCACTCTGTGACACACCTCACACCAAACCCTCTCTCACTCACTCTGTACACACCTCACACCAAACCCGCTCTCCCTCACTCTGTACACACCTCACACCAAACCCACCCTCACTCACTCTGTACACACCTCACACCACAAACCCTCTCTCCCTCACTCTGCACACCCATCACCACCAAACCCTCTCTCCCTCACTCTGTACACACCTCACACCAAACCCTCTCTCACTCACTCTGTACACACCTCACACCAAACCCTCTCTCCCTCACTCTGTACACACCTCACACCAAACCCTCTCGCCCTCACTCTGTACACACCTCTCACACCAAACCCTCTCTCCCTCACTCTGTACACACCTCACACCAAACCCTCTCTCCCTCACTCTGTACACACCTCACATCAAACCCTCTCTCCCTCACTCTGTACATACCTCACACCAAACCCTCTCTCCCTCACTCTGTACACACCTCACACCAAACCCTCTCTCACTCACTCACTCTGTACACACCTCACACCAAACCCTCTCTCCCTCACTCTGTACACACCTCACACCAAACCCGCTCTCCCTCACTCTGAACACACCTCACACCAAACCCTCTCTCCCTCACTCTGTACACACCTCACACCAAACCCTCTCTCACTCACTCTGTACACACCTCACACCAAACCCTCTCTCCCTCACTCTGTACACACCTCACACCAAACCCTCTCTCCCTCACTCTGTACACACCCCACACCAAACCCTCTCTCCCTCACTCTGTACACACCTCACACCAAACCCTCTCTCACTCACTCTGTACACACCTCACACCAAACCCTCTCTCCCTCACTCTGTACACACCTCACACATCAGGCAGTGTATTCAGAACCACCTCATGTAGGAACGTTCTGTGAGGGATCTTTTAGAGGGGGACGTCTGGTTACCTTCACCACCACTGGGAAGAGTTCTGACTTATCTAGAACCGAGTGTTTGATTATACATATATTTTTGAGATTGATGTTACTGTGTCAGCAGTGAAGCCTGTTCATGTTCTCCTCTTGCTTTCTGTCTTTGTCTTCCCATCCTTCCACGGAGCTCTGGGGTCGGATCAACAGTGGTCTCCCCAGACCCTTATTTAGATGACAAATTCTCATGGCTCTGTCCCAGCAGTGGGTGTGATGGTTGCCTGTGGAGCTCTAATAATAGCTGCACATCTGTCTCTGGAGGAAATCGCACGCTGCTGTGAATAGAGAGCGGCCTTTCCACAACCTGCGTGAGCAGTATCGGCCCGCGCTCCGAGCCGCTTAAACAGCCCGGCTGTCTGGCTGAAATCCTCGCCGCGCTGGGCCACATTACAGAAGTATGCGTTTGTTTATGAAGAGGGTCTGTTTCTCGTTTGCTTTCGCCCGTCTTACCGGATTCGTGCATTGTTGCGGTCGGTGTTTCAGCGCAGGGAGGCGGCCTTGCCAGCGCTGGCCTGAAGGGAAGTGACGTCCGTGCTGATTTTTAGGAATTTCTGATGCAGAGCAGCGGGAGGTGCACGCACGGTGGGGATGACTCAGAGCGGCATGGCGCTGCAGAGGCTGGAGCTGCTTCTGTCACTTCAGACTGGTTCCTGCGTTCACAAGACCTCCCTGCCTCAGAACGGCTCTCACAGCCTTTGACCTCGTACGGATCGGTTTCAGAGGCTCTGGCTCTCAGCCTGATGGAGGAAATACCTCCTGATTATGGACATGCGGGGAACCTACTTCTGGAGGGATCCGTTTATTTTAGGGTCAGCCTGTGCCGCTAGATCAAACGGCCTCTGATTTAGCAACTCTGAGCTCCGCAGGCCCCCTGGTGGCCGTTCCAGCAGCGGGGTGTTTGTAAATGATCATAATCAGATAGGATGTTGTTCACCGTAGCTCTATGATCAGATAGGATTCCGGTGGCTCTCCGGGTGTTGAACGTTGTGGAGCTACTAGCACGAAACAAGGGGCAATGAGGGTGAAGGCCGTGAGACCCTCAGCAGCTCATCTCTTGCCATCTTCGCCACGGTGCTCTGTCCTTGCAGTCCTCGGCCGTGCTCAGTCCTCTGCACCGCGTTGTGGTAGCTCCATCCTTCTCCACTCTGCGGGGAGTTGAGGCACTGCTATCCCACTTCTGACACCAATGTAGCTTTGGCATAGCCTAACATGCAGGCGAGGCTGTGACTGTGCCACAAGAAGTGCTCCAGGGACGTCACTGAGCCGTCGACCCTAAACACAAAACCCACCCCCAAACAGACTGACACAATAAACACACCTTTAAACCGAGAAATATTATTTAATAGCAAAATAAACAACAATAAACAACATTTATTTACAAGGGACATTGAGCCGAGCGAGCTCTCTCAAACTGCATGTTTGATTATGGTTCTGTAGAGCATTCCAGATTAGGTATTTATGGTAAGGTCTTCAGGAAGTTCGCCGACTGTGAGCCATAGCCTAACCAGATTCCGGTTAGTTTTTAGGAATGCTGAACCTGCATAAAAGTGTTGGGGGACTCTTTATAGAACCGAACGTGGTTCTTCTGCGGCACTCTTGTTTGTTTATTAATTACCATGTGGTTAAACAGAGTCGCTTAGAGTCACTGGTTGGTGTGGAACGGTCAGTTCTAGATAAACTTACCGAGTCATAGCTGTTCACAGTGGTGGTGAAGGTAACCAGACGTCCCCTCTAAAAGCTCCCTCCCAGGAAGTTCCTACATGAGGTGGTTCTGAATACGCTGCCTGATGTCTGAGACGCTGTTTATGATAGTGTGGAGAAGATCTCAGCCTTAAACTCCATTCATGGTGGAGGGATACATGCTGCAGGGCGCTGTGAGGTCAAATAGTCCCCCAAAGAGACTTAGTATTTTCAGGTTTTCCAGATTTTCCATTATCAACGTTCCGTTTAAAGCTGGATGTGTGTTGAACATGCAACATTTTGTGGACAATGATTGTGAACTGAGCCAACTGGAACAGCGAGCTGATGTCTCCAGTGACCCCAGTGACCCAAAGGACAATACAGCTCTAGGCCGTACCATAATCAAAGAGATAGAGAGATAGAGAGAGAGAGAGAGAGAGAGGGGGGTGTAGATTATAGGCAGTGCTTGATTGCTCTTATCGTTGGAGCACAGTAGATCAGATAAAGAGCCTCTCGTGCGCATCCAGTTGTGCGGATCTATGATCCGGCCTGGATCTGATCTGTGAGTAATGGGGATAATGCAGTGCGGGTTGCGAGTTCCTCTGTGGTGCCCGTGTTTAGAAGCCGGCCGGGCCGTGTGGAGGTGATGTGTGAGGTGTATGTATGAAATGAAAAGTGGAACTCAGTTTTTGGGGCGCAGAGCGAGCGCTGTAATCCCTCTCTGTCTGAGTGTGAGTGGAGTTAGGAGGTCCCCTCGCATTCACGCACCTCCATAACAGCTCCCTCTCTCTCCCTATTCACTGTATCCTAATCATCCAGTGCACAGGATCTCAGAGGAAGCTACTCATCAGGAACAGCGAGAGAGAGTCTGTCCGTGTGTGCTGGGAAAGGGGAATTTCCAAAGTTCTGCACCGGTACATGGTTAAAGAGTGGTCAGGTGTGAAACGCAGTCCTGGTGGAGGGATACATGCAGGGTGTGATTTTCCCATTATCAGCACTCTGTGTGGCACGTGTAGGGTCACTGGGGGGTTAGGTAGTTAATAATGTGTCTGTATGTGTGTTCTAGACATGGAGAACCCTGGTTCCCCTCACCACCAGTGTGCAGAACATCTGAACCACCTAACACCAAACACACTCTGAAGCACTTTCACACTTGGAAGCGATGCTGAAATTTATGCTTCAGTAGTGACGGTTTCAGTAGTGTCTGTTTCAGTAGTGCCTGTTTCGGTAGTGTCTGTTTCAGTGGTGTGTGTTTCAGTAGTGTCTGTTTCAATAGTGACTGTTTCAGTAGTGACTGTTTTCAGTAGTAACTATTTCAGTAGTGTCTGTACAGTAGTGTCTCTTTCAGTAGTGTCTGTTTCAGTAGTATCTGTTCAGTAGTGTCTGTTTCAGTAGTGTCTGTTTCAATAGTGACTGTTTCAGTAGTGTCTGTTTCAGTAGTGACTGTACGGTAGTGACTGTTTCAGTAGTGTCTGTTTCAGTAGTGTCTGTTTCAGTAGTGTCTGTTTCAGTAGTGCCTGTTTCAGTAGTGCCTGTTTCGGTAGTGTCTGTTTCAGTGGTGTCTGTTTAAGTAGTGCCTGTTTCAGTAGTGCCTGTTTCGGTAGTGTCTGTTTCAGTGGTGTGTGTTTCAGTAGTGCCTGTTTCGGTAGTGTCTGTTTCAGTGGTGTCTGTTTCAGTGGTGTCTGTTTCAGTAGTGTCTGTTTCAGTGGTGTCTGTTTCAGTAGTGTCTGTTTCAGTAGTGTCTGTTTCAGTAGTGTCTATTCTGTAGTGGCTGTTTCAGTAATGAGTGTTTCAGTAGTGACTGTTTCAGTAGTGTCTTTTTCAGTAGTGTCTTTTTCAGTAGTGTCTGTTTCAGTGGTGACTGTTTCAGTAGTGTCTGTTTCAGTAGTGTCTGTTTCAGTAGTGTCTGTTTCAGTAGTATCTGTTTCAGTAGTGTCTTTTTCAGTAGTGTCTGTTTCAGTGGTGACTGTTTCAGTAGTGTCTGTTTCAGTAGTATCTGTTTCAGTAGTGTCTTTTTCAGTAGTGTCTGTTTCAGTGGTGACTGTTTCAGTAGTGTCTGTTTCAGTAGTGTCTGTTTCAGTGGTGACTGTTTCAGTAGTGTCTGTTTCAGTAGTGACTGTTTCAGTAGTGCCTGTTTCGGTAGTGTCTGTTTCAGTAGTGTCTGTTTCAGTAGTGACTGTTTCAGTAGTGTCTGTTTCAGTAGTGTCTGTTTCAGTGGTGACTGTTTCGATAGTGACTGTTTCGGTAGTGTCTGTTTCAGTAGTGTCTGTTTCAGTGGTGACTGTTTCGATAGTGACTGTTTCAGTAGTGTCTGTTTCAGGCGTGTCTGTTTAAGTAGTGTCTGTTTCAGTGGTGTATGTTTCAGTAGTGACTGTACAGTAGTGTCTGTTTCAGTAGTGTCTGTTTCAGTAGTGACTGTACAGTAGTGACTGCTTCAGTAGTGTCTGTTTTAGTAGTGTCTGTTTTAGTAGTGACTGTTTCGGTAGAGACTGTTTCAGTAGTGACTGCTTCAGTAGTGTCTGTTTTAGTAGTGACTGCTTCAGTAGTGTCTGTTTCAGTAGTAGTGACTGTTTCGGTAGAGACTGTTTCAGTAGTGACTGCTTCAGTAGTGTCTGTTTTAGTAGTGACTGCTTCAGTAGTGTCTGTTTTAGTAGTGACTGTTTCAGTAGTGTCTGTTTTAGTAGTGACTGTTTCAGTAGTGTCTGTTTTAGTAGTGACTGTACAGTAGTGACTGCTTCAGTAGTGTCTGTTTTAGTAGTGACTGTTTCAGTAGTGTCTGTTTTAGTAGTGACTGTTTCGGTAGTGACTGTTTCAGTAGTGACTGCTTCAGTAGTGTCTGTTTTAGTAGTGACTGTTTCAGTAGTGTCTGTTTTAGTAGTGACTGTTTCGGTAGAGACTGTTTCGGTAGAGACTGTTTCAGTAGTGACAGCTTCAGTAGTGTCTGTAGAAATATGAAGTGTGGAGGAATGTAGATACTGTTGGGGTCTCTGGGGAGTTAGGTCACTTGATAGCTAGCTAGGTTAGCCAGCATGCTAACTGTCCAATAAAGCTGGCCGTGAATGCAAGCAGTTAGATTTCATACAAATATTTACTT
>JAMWET010000096.1:35000-49014 GCA_024036415.1 Prochilodus magdalenae | reverse complement strand
GATTGATGTAGACGATTTTTAAACAACACTCTGTTCTTGTAAAGCAGAGTAGTGAACCTACTCACGACTCCTTGTTGTGATTTTCTCCTGCAAGGTACCCCCTTAATTAAATTTAATTTATTTATTACTGTCTAATTCTGTTTGATCTATTGGTTTATTGATCATTGGTCTGGTGATAAAAGCACTTCAGATTAGTCAATTACGAGGACTCTAAACACATGGTACCAATTCTGGTGAAACCCAAGATGATACTCAAATTGAATACACAGTACACACATCTACGAAACAAACAAAAAAACAACCCCTTTTCATCATACTGTGGTGTTAGTAATTCTCACCAGATGTGTCCAGAGTAATTCAGTGCATAGATCATTGTGATCAGCATAATAGACCAGTACGATCAAGGTAATAAGACACAGTGATCAGGTATAGACCGAGTGATCTAGGTGTACAGATTAATAGAACCAGGTGATCAGTATAAGTCTCTCAGTGATTCAGGGTATAGATCAGCATGATCAAGTATAGATCAGTGATTTCAGATAGAACCAGTGAATCAGGTATAGTCCAGGTGATCAAGTGCTAGATCAGTGATCAGGTGATAGGACCATTTGGGTTGATTCAAGTATAGGTCCAGTGATCAGGTATAGATTCAGTGGATCAAGTATAGACCAGTAATCAGGTATAGTCCAGTGATCAAAGTAGTATAGATAACACAGTGATCAAGTCATAGATCAGTGATAGCAAGGTGTACGATCGATGATCAGAAGGGTTATAGTATCACGAGATTGGGGTATAGGACCAAGGACCGAGGTATTAGACCTGTGATAAGGTATAGCTCATTGATGCCAGGGTATAGATCATGATCCAGCCGGTATAAGGACCAGGTGATCAGGTATAGACACATGTGATCAAGTGTAGATCACAGTGTAGTCAGGTTCAGATTATCAGACCACGTGTATCAGGTAACTAAGACCAAGTGTGATCAAGTATTGATCAGTGAATCAAGTGTAGATCAGTGAATGACAAGTGTATAGATCACGTGAGTTCAGGATATAGAATCAGAGAATTTGGGGTTACTAGACCCGTGAAGCCACGGTATAGATCAGTGAATCAAGTTTCATAGATCAGTGATCAGGTTATAGACCAGTCGCATCAGGTATGCACGCAACCATTGATCACGTCGACACAGATCAGTGACGACACACAGTATAGGACGAGTGGATCAAGATATCTAGTCCAGTGATCTCAGGTATAAGACAATCAGTGACTCAAGTATAGACGCAGTATCTCAGCGCCTATGTCCAGTGATTACATAGTAATAGACCATGTGAATCAAGTAATAGATCATGATCACAAGATGTGAGATCAGTGATCAGGTATAGATCAGAGATTGGGTATAGACCAGTGACCAGGTACTAAGACCAGTGATAAAAGGTATCAGCATCATTGATCGCGGTATAGATCATTGATACGGTTATAGCACCCCAGTGATCAGGTATTAGATCAGTGATCAAGGGTGAGATCAGTGATACACAGCGTTGAGAATTGATTAGACCAGGATGATCAGGTATAGAGCCAGTGATCAATGTCTAGTATGGATCAGTGGTCACAGTGCCAGATCAGGATCATCAGGTATTAGACCAGTGCAATCAGGTAATAGAGATCCAGTGAGTGCAAGTATAGGATCAGTGGGTCAAAGTATGTAGATCAGTGATCAGGTATAGATCAGTGATCAGGTATAGACCAGTGATCAGGTATAGACCAGTGATCATGTATAGACCAGAGATTGGGTATAGACCAGTGATCAGGTATTGTAAAGGGGTCCGGTTCCTGTGAGAGCCGCAGTAGTGTGTGCGGTAGTGCTGCTGTGCAGTAGAGAGAGGGTTTGTGCTGTAGCGTGGTGAATACCACCCCAGCTGCTCTTTCTTCTATCGTCCTTTATCTCTGTTAGCAGCACTGCTACGAGACTCTGGACTGCTCTTAGTTCAGACATGGGCACACAGATGAAGCCATGAGACTCGCTTTATACGATCGGCGTATACCACCAACGTGCGGTCGAGTCTCTGGTTTTACACCACAGGCTTCATGCTTGGAGTCTGGGCAGTACAGGGGTCACTATTTACAGGAGCCAGGACTAAAGAGCTGTGAGCTGACTTTACCAGAGCCTCAAGACGAGAAGGGAAACAGTCTGTAGTATATGGTGTAGTGGATATGTGTGGGGTGGTAGTGGTGAGGTTTGCACGCGGTGCAGTATCGGTTTGCTATGTAAAACTGACCTGATTTAAGAGCGGCTCTGAATATCAGCTGTTTCTGTGGGGGGGTGTTTCCACCAGCGACCTATGTGTTCATTCTCTGAGTCACTGCAATGAAATCTCCACATTCTACTTTGCATGTACCAGAAGACAGCCCGTACACTTCCGACCCAGCCGGCTGTACTAGAAGCAGCACATACTTGTGATGATTATGAGGGACTGGTCACGTTTAAAGCGCTAGTGTTGGCCCAAAGCTCAGATTCTCTCTCACCACGACCCACCACTTTACCGTAAATGGCAGTCAGACTCAGTTCGAGGCATTTGTTGTAGGGTCTTGAGGTTAGCTTCTTCAGTTTCAGAGCTGGAGCTACAAGGCTAATGCGGCTAACAGGAGGGGTATAAGCTTCTGTTACAGTTAGCTGCGTTAGCCTCGTGGCTTTGATACTGAATCTAAAGAAACTGGTCTCAGCTGATCGACCACATTTCAGGAAATCTGGGGGGGGGGGTGGGGGGGTTAACTGAACTATCGCTTTAAGCTGACAGTGGAAGCTCCACTGAGAGAGTGCACGTACGCAGTGTTCCTCTCATTCCATCAGATAGATTGCGTGAGATGGTTCAGATGTTCTTTTCAGTGGTGGTGATGATAACCAGGTTCTCCTTGTCTACAACACACATATAGACACTTTACTGACTATCTAGACCACCAGTGAACCTACACGTGTCTTCTGAGTGTATATGGAGTGTTGATGATGAAAATATGGAAAACCTGGAAATACTAAGTTTCATTGGGGGACTATTTGACCCCACAGCGCCCTGCAGCATGTATCCCTCCACCATGAGTTTAAGGCTGAAATCTTCTCCACACTATCATAAACATTGTCTCAGATATCAGGCAGCGTAATCAGAACCTTTTTTAAGGGGGACGTCTGGTTACCTTCACCACCACTGTAAACAGCTCTGACTCTGTTTACATATTTAGAAACATCAGTGGAGCTGCCCTTTAATACTGGATTGAATTATAATTTCAATTTTCAAACAACAGCAGAACATTCTGACCCCGTTGACTGTGTGTGTGATGTACTGTGCCCACTTGTGTGTGAATGTGTGTGAATGGTGTGTTGTGTGTGTCTTGTGCGTGTAGTGTGTGTAGTGTGTGTGTGTGTGTGTGTGTGTGTGTGTGTGTGTGTAGTGTGCGGTGTGGTTTTTGTTTGTGTTTTTTGTGTGTGTGTGTGTGTCATGCGTGTGTGTGTGTGTGTGTGTGTGTGTGTTAGTGTGTGCGTGGTGTGTGTGTGTGTGTGTAGTGTAGTGCGTGGGTAATGGTGTGTAGTGTGTGTGTGTTCTGTGTGTGTCTCTGTGTGTGTGGGTGTGGTGTGTGTGTGTGTGTGTGTCGGTGTGTGTTGTGTGTGTGGTTGTGTGCTTGATGAGACACAAAAGCACAAGTGTTTTCTCTGAGTGACACACACCACCAACACGCACAAATATGACGGTTCTGAAACATCAATCAGTGCTCTGTCCAGGGTGTGTGTGTGTCTGCGACTGTGTGTGGTGTGTGTGTGGTGTGTGTGTGTGTGTGTGTGTGCTATTGTTCTGCTGAGAGCTTCGCACTGATACACACATTAGAAAAAACTCTTTACTGTGGTGCACCACTCTCAGTGAGAGAGAGAGAGGAAGAGGGACAGAGAGAGAGAGAGAGGAGAGGGAGAGAAAGAGGAGAGAGAGAGAGAGACAGAGAGGGGAAAGAGAAAGGAGAGGAGAGAGAGTGAGAGGATAGGGAGAAGGAGAAAGAGAGAGAGAGGAGGACGAATGAGAGAGGGAGAGAGAGGAGAAAAAGAGAGAGATGGAGGCACAGAGAAAGAAGGACAGAGATGAGAGAGGGAGACGGAGATAGAAGGGAGAGAGAGGGGGTCAGAGAAAGAGAGGGAGAGAGGAAGGAGAGAGAGAGAAGGACAGAGAGAAGAGAGAGAGATAGGAGAGGGAGAGAAAGAGGAGAGGGAGAGACAGAGAGGGGAAAGAGAGAGGAGAGGAGAGAGAGTGAGAGGATGGAGAGAAGGAGAAAGAGAGAGAGAGGAGGACGAGTGAGAGAGGGAGAGAGAGGAGAGAAAGAGAGAGATGGAGGCACAGAGATAGAAGGGAGAGAGGGGGACAGAGAAAGAGAGGGAGAGAGGAAGGAGAGAGAGAGAAGGACAGAGAGAGAGAGAGAGAGAGAGAGAGAGAGAGAGAGAGAGAGAATGAGGACAGAGAGAGAGACAGAGAAAGAGAAGGGAGAGAGAGGGAGAGGAGAAAGAGAGAGGGGACAGAGAGAGAGGAGAGGAGAGAGAGAGTGAGAGAAGGGGAGAGAGAAAGAGATAAAGGAGGTGTTGGGTTTAAATGGTCACTGTTTAAATGAGGGTGAACTCTCAGAACTGCAGCAGAGTTCAGACAGAGAGGGACCCTTAACACCGCACGCGCGTTCAGGTCCTAACGCAATTAACATCTCACCCACCCACTGAGAGAGAGAGAGAGAGAGAGAGAGAGAGAGAGAGACTGAGAGAGAGAGAGGGAGAGAGAGAGAGAGAGAGAGGGAGGGAGAGAGAGAGAGAGAGAGAGAGAGAGAGAGAGAGAGAGGGAGAGAGAGAGAGAGACTGAGAGAGAGAGGGAGAGAGAGAGAGAGAGAGACTGAGAGAGAGAGGGAGAGAGAGAGAGAGAGGAGCAAGACTGAGAGACGAGAGAGAGATGACAGAGACAGGGGGGGGAGAGGGAGAGAGAGAGGAGGGGGAAAACTGAGAGGGAGAGAGAGAGAGACTGACTGACTGAGCCTCAGGAGAGCGCGGGCCTTACAGCTTCGTTATGGGAGGCCGACAGCAGAAAGCTCTCATTAATATTTCACACCAGGTTCTCAGAAAAGTGGGGGATCTGCCGTCCGGCTGGAGTCACGACTTCCACTTCGGACTCCAGCATCAGTCTGAACGTCTGACCCATATTTCAGCCGGATGTGTGACCATGTGTTGCTGAACTCCAAGAAGTCTGTAACTCCTCACTAATAAAGTGCTGTGATAGTTCGGAGTTCATCCCAGTTCCAGGAATTTCCTCTCCAGTGTCGACAGAAACGAGAAATACTGGACACTGACATCGGCAAGCAGTTCCCATATCCGTACATCCTGAACTCCAGCCTAGTGGACAACACACTGCACTCTTCCCTGGATGTGATCCATAAACTCCATGTTTAGTCTAGAACACGCAGGCGGAACATGCAGACAGAACACGCAGGCGGAACATGCAGACAGAACACGCAGGCAGAACACGCAGACAGAACACGCAGGCAGAATATGCAGACAGAACATGCAAGAAGAACATACAGACAGAACATGCAGACGGAACTTGCAAGAAGAAGACGTGGACAGAACACGCAGGCAGACACCATGCAGGCGTGTGGGGAAAGAGGAGACGGAACGGAGCGCAGACAGAAACACACGCAGACGGAACATGCCAGACCAGGAACATACCAGGGACAGAACATGCAGGCGGACACATGCAGACAGAAAACATGCAGTACGAAACATTGCCACAAGACAGAAACACACAGCCGAGACCACGACAAATAATTTTGTACACGGGGGGGACAAGAACATACAGAACGAAACATGCATCGACAAAGAAGAAGACGCGGAAAGAACATGCAGACAGAACATGGAGACAGAACACGCAGACAGAACACGCAGACAGAACATGCAGACAGAACATGCAGACAGAACATGCAGACAGAACATACAGACGGAACACGCAGACAGAACATACAGACAGAACACGCAGACAGAACACGCAGACAGAACATGCAGACAGAACACGCAGACAGAACACACAGACAGAACATGCAGGCAGAACACGCAGACAGAACACGCAGACAGAACATGCAGGCAGAACATGCAAGAAGAACACACAGGCAGAACATGCAGACAGAACATGCAGACAGAACATGCAGACAGAACACGCAAGAAGAAGACGTGGACAGAACAGGCAGGCAGAACATGCAGGCAGAACATGCAAGAAGAAGACGTGGACAGAACATACAGACGGAACACGCAGACAGAACATGCAGACAGAACATGCAGACAGAACATGCAGACAGAACATGCAGGCAGAACATGCAGACAGAACATGCAGACAGAACATGCAGGCAGAACATGCAGGCAGAACATGCAGGCAGAACATGCAGACAGAACACGCAGACAGAACACGCAGACAGAACATGCAGACAGAACACGCAAGAAGAAGACGTGGACAGAACAGGCAGGCAGAACATGCAGGCAGAACATGCAAGAAGAAGACGTGGACAGAACATACAGACGGAACACGCAGACAGAACATGCAGACAGAACATGCAGACAGAACATGCAGGCAGAACATGCAGACAGAACATGCAGACAGAACATGCAGACAGAACATGCAGGCAGAACACACAGACAGAACACGCAGGCAGAACATGCAGGCAGAACATGCAGGCAGAACATGCAGGCAGAACACGCAGACAGAACATGCAGACAGAACATGCAGGCAGAACATGCAGGCAGAACACACAGACAGAACATGCAGGCAGAACACGCAGGCAGAACATGCAGGCAGAACATGCAGGCAGAACACACAGACAGAACACGCGGACAGAACATACAGACAGAACATACAGACAGAACATACAGACGGAACACGCAGACAGAACATACAGACGGAACACGCAGACAGAACATACAGACGGAACACGCAGACAGA
The DNA here is from genome assembly GCA_024036415.1 of Prochilodus magdalenae. Lineage (NCBI taxonomy): Eukaryota > Metazoa > Chordata > Actinopteri > Characiformes > Prochilodontidae > Prochilodus > Prochilodus magdalenae. The sequence goes on along the minus strand of JAMWET010000096.1, from coordinate 42,019 downwards.
ACATACAGACGGAACATGCAAGAAGAAGACGCAGGCAGAACATGCAGACAGAACACGCAGACGGAACATGCAGGCAGAACATGCAGGTGGAACATTTCTGATTTGTGGCTGAAACTGATAAACCACTCCACTTTAAATGGTGCAGCAGTTACACTGAGGCCTGTGCAGGTGCTGTAATGTAATTGATGATCATTTAAGGTGGAACCGGAAGTTTCAACAACAAGGTTCCAAATAAGTCAACATTAACACGGTGTGTGGCGGGTGAAAGAACGCGGTTCTGACCTAGTTGGGTTTCGAGTTCTGAGTGTTGTGCAGTACAGTGAAAATATTTATTATATTAATTTAGTTATTAGTTTAATTTGGCAGTTACACACGGTTCCTATTAAAGCTGAAGGAATATCCCGGAATAATAACCCACTGTTCCTGCTGTTTAATGCAGTGAATGAAACGCGGGACACATTCCCAGAGCATCAGTCTTTTATAGGCATCCTCTCCTGGGGGACCCGAGCGCAGCACCAGCACCTTTAACCCTGCCTGCTGCCAGGAGCCATGAAGCGCCGCTGTACAGTCCGTGTTCTGTTGTGGATGTTCTGAGCTCTGGATTACTCAGAGATTATTCCGAGATCAGGATCGGGGCAGTGGGTGATTTGATACTGATTGATTTCTGTAGTGAATTAAAAAGCTATTGGCATTGATGGGGTTGTATTATGGGGTGTAGGATCATGGCCTTGTTTCAGGAAAGATGAGATTAGATGATGTGGAGCAGGATAATCCGGAGAGTGATACGGGAGTGACTGCGGTGCACTGCAGTGAGAGTGATGAGCTCTCTGTTCTGGGTCTTTTGCTGTTCTGTGTCCAGGAATTCCGTCTTTGATCTGATTCAGCTCCTCCAAACTGCTGAGCTCAGTCATAAACAACCTCCTGGGATAGTATAGCAACAGTCTAGCAACCACATCAGATCCCATAGCAACAGCCTAGCAACCATATCAGATTCTATAGCAACAGCCTAGAAATCACTTCAGATCTTGTAGCAACAGCCTAGCAACCACATCAGATCCCATAGCAACAGCTTTTCAACCACATCAGATCCCGTAGCAACAGCCTAGAAATCACTTCATATCTTGTAGCAACAGCCTAGCAACCACATGGGATAACATAGCAACAACCTGGGAAAATGTCAGAATTGCATAGGAACACCTTTGCAAGCACTTTGGATTCCATAGCAGCAACCTAGCGACCACCTGGAATAATGTAGCAACTGCCTACCAACATCTTTGCAGCACCTTAGCAATCACCTCACATAGTTTAGCAACAGCCCAGCAACTACCCGGAATTCCATAGCAACAGCTATAGTAACAACCAACATCGATTCTATAACAACAGCTAAGCAACGCCTTAACAACAACCTCAGATTGCTTAGCAACACCTAGCAACTACTTCATACTGCATAGCAACAATCTGATAACACATTAGAAACCAACAAGTAAAACAGCCTAGCAACACATGAGCAACCAACTGGGATGCAATAGCAACAGCTTAGCAACGCCTTGACAACCACCTCAGACAGCATAGCAACAGCCTAGCAACACTTCAGCAACCACCTAGACTTTAATGAGTCTGTGTAAGGGCTGTATGGAACTCTGTGTGTATCTGTTACCGATCAGAGCTGATCAATCATCACTGATCAGAGCTGATCAGTCATCACCGATCAGAGCTGATCAGTCATCACCGACCAGAGCTGATCAATCATCACCGATCAGAGCTGATCAATCATCACCGATCAGAGCTGATCAATCATCACTGAGCTAATGCAAATTCCATCTCCTACGACAAGCCGCATTTAATCATCACATGACCTCAGGAGCTGATCAAAATCAGTGATTCCGATCAGATCTGGATCAGATTCATCGGCCTGGAGTCAGATATAGCTGTTAATCGATAGGAACTGTACCGTCCTGAGCTAGCAACTCTGTCCATCACCACAGACTAAAAAGTAATGTGACTCACTCTCTACCCAAGCATCTGTGCTAACTCCATCACCCATATGAGGGTCCTGAACGATACAAGTTGATTTCCTTTCAGTGAAAAACGTTGTCATTCACTGAATGTTCACTGATAGTGGACGATGAGACTGTACCGTAGAGCTTGATGCCCAGAACCCGAGTGGTGACTCACCAGTGTGTGATGTACCGAACTAACCGGAGCAGATAGAGTGTCCTTCCAGTACAGTGATGTACAACTCAGAGGTTCAGAGGGAGTGTCTCACTGATATATTCAAACGAAAGAGTGAGAGGACTGCAGATGTGTGTTGGTGATAGACGATGAGAGAGAGAGAGAGAGAGAGAGAGTGTGTGTGTGTGTGTGAGAGAGAGAGAGAGACAGAGAGAGAGAGAGAAGGACAGAGAGAGAATGAGAGAGAGAAAACAGAGAGATGAGTCAGCAGGAGCAGTGTACAGTTTGTGTTCGTCCAGAACAGAGAGAGGTGAATATGAACACTGTGAGGAGAGTGTTACTACACGTTCACTCTACCGCCTGTCATTATCTAGAGGGACACTCCATCCACGATGTGGAATTCAGATGCTGTAAATGTGCTGCAGTGCGTTCGGGAGAGTTCCCAGTGTAACCTTCTCACAGTAACAGTGTCAGCCTGCTCTGGAATGTTCTACTTTAAATTGCATTATTTTAATTAAATTAGAATTAACCGAAGGTGTGCATTAAATCCCAACTCTATTTTAAATAAGCTCTTTTCTTTGATCATGTCACTGCACACATCCAACCAGTCTGATTCCACTCTGCCAGATGGTCACTAGATGTGGGTAGGAGCTCTGAAATGACCCATCAGAGCGGGAGGACCAGCTAGCAGCTAACGTTAGCCTGGTGCGGTGGTCCTTCCTCCGTCTAGCTCCTGTTCTCTGACTGAGAAGGTCAAACTCGACTCCTCTTGTTCATGTAAAGCTGACGCTCTGTGTGACTGTGTTTGGTAAGAGCCGCGCTACCGCACCCTTAGCTATATTTATTGGTCTGTAGCTCGGTGGCTAAGCTAGCAGTCAGGACTGGGTAGAAGGGCAGGCAGTCGGCCGTGGTGTTCCTGGGTAATGCATGATGGGTAATGTACTGAGGCTCTTTTCCAGCCTAGGGTTTTGTGTTACCGTGCCTTTGCGACTGACATATGTAAATGAGCTCTGTGCTGATTGGCAGTCCAGGCTGAAACACTGCATAACTTCATCCCTGATATCTTCCTCCAGACTCGTCCGTCACGCCGGTCTCTCCTCCTGTTATCCCCCTGCCGGTTTAATCCCTGCGGTGACTCAGCTGTTTTCCCGACAGCTGAAAGAGCACCGAGGTTCTGCAGCTTTGTCTTTAATCTGTAATTTAGCCAAATTTAATCTGAGCTGTAATCTGAGATCCCAGCGCCGAGACGAGCAGCGCTGGCGCATAAAAGCCTTTACAGCTCTTTTACAGTCGCAGGAGCTTCAGTACCGTACCACCAATCACTGCTCTCCCTCCCTCTTTCTCTCTCTGTACCCCGCTCTCTCTCTGTCTATCCATGACACACTCTATCTTTCTCTGGCTCTCTATTTTCTGATCTGCAGCCATCTGCTGAAAGGACACCATGGTTGTTTCATACAGGTCTTGACCTGTCTAACCAGGCCTAACGAGTCGAGTGAGGCACAACAAGTTATTTGAGCTCACATCTGGAACGGTGTCCAAACATTTGTACATGCCACTGTTACTGCCCATGTGAATCAAAGATAGAGAGAGAGAAGGAGAGAGGGGGTGGGAGAGAGAGAGAAAGAGAGAGAGGGAGAAGGAAAGGGGGAGGGAGAGAGAGAAAGAGAGAGAGAAATGAAATGAGAGCAGTATGTAGGTCGTGGTGCTGCTCCGTCCTGCATATTTAATTGATTATATTTATAGATGAAAGGAGATTCTCTCTCTCTCTCTCTCTCTCTCTGCGCAGGGAGGGTGGAGATCTGAACCAGCTCACTACTCATCTTTATGACTCTCGCCCTGATCAGCTTATAGGGCCAGACTCTGGATGAATGATGATTGTTCTCTGTGTAGAAAGCTTTGGAACACCCATAGAACTGAACTCTAGTATCAGGGTGAAATGTCTTAGTCTCAGAATTATCATTATATCACTATATTATATCACACAGTCCACTACAGTCCACCACAGTCCACTACAGTCCACTACAGTACACTACAATATACTACAGTACACTACAGTCCACCACAGAACAGCACTGTACACTAGAGTACACTACAGTCCACTGCAATATACTACAGTCCACTACAGTACAGCACTGTACACAACCGTCCACTACAATCCACTACAGTACAGCCATGTACACTACAGTCCACTACAGTATACTGCAATATACTACAGTCCACTACAGTATACTACAATATACTACAGTTCACTACAGTGTACTACAATGTACTACAGTATACTACAGTACAGCACTGTACACAACCGTCCACTACAATCCACTACAGTAGAGCCATGTACACTACAGTACACTACAGTCCACCACAGAACAGCACTGTACACTAGAGTACACTACAGTCCAGTGCAATATACTACAGTCCACTACAGTACAGCACTGTACACAACCATCCCCTACAATCCACTACAGTACAGCCATGTACACTACAGTCCACTACAGTACACTACAGTCCACTACAGTACACTACAGTCCACTACAGTATACTGCAATATACTACAGTCCACTACAGTACACTACAGTCCACTACAGTATACTGCAATATACTACAGTCCACTACAGTGTACTACAATGTACTACAGTATACTACAGTACAGCACTGTACACAACCGTCCACTACAATCCACTACAGTAGAGCCATGTACACTACAGTACACTACAATATACTACAGTCCACTACAGTACAGCACTGTACACAACCGTCCACTACAATCCACTACAGTAGAGCCATGTACACTACAGTACACTACAGAACACTACAGTACAGCACTGTATACTACAGTCCACTACAATCCACTACAGTACAGCCATGTACACTACACTACAGTCCACTACAGTATACTACAGTCCACTACAGTACAGCACTGTACACTACAGTCCACTGCAGTCCACTACAGTATGCTACAGTCCACCACAGTATACTACAATATACTACAGTCCACTACAGTATACTACAATATACTACAGTCCACTACAGTATACTACAATATACTACAGTTCACTACAGTCCACTACAGCACAGCACTGTACACAACCGTCCACTACAATCCACTACAGTACAGCCATGTACACTACAGTACACTACAGTCCACTACAGAACAGCAATGTACACTACAGTATACTACAGTACACTACAGTTCACTACAGTATACTACAGTCCACTAAAGTCCACTACAGTACACTACACTACAGTCCACTACAGTATACTATAGTACACTACACTACAGTCCACTACAGTATACTACAGTCCACTACAGTACAGCACTGTACACTACAGTCCACTGCAGTCCACTACAGTATACTACAGTACACTACAGTCCACTTCAGTATACTACAGTACACACTACACTACAGTCCACTGCAGTATACTACAGTACACACTACACTACAGTCCACTGCAGTCCACTACAGTATACTACACTACACACTACACTACAGTCTACTGCAGTCCACTACAGTATACTACACTACACTACAGTCCACTACAGTATACTACAGTACACACTACACTACAGTCCACTACAGTATACTACAGTACACACTACACTACAGTCCACTGCAGTACTGTGCACTGTATCAGTGTTCTATAGTATTGTGATGTGTCACTCATGTATTATGATGTCATATTGCTTAAGGATCATGATATTGAATCACCACTCTAGTATCATAACACAGGTATGGTGATAATGTCATATTGTGATAATGTGCTGTGGCTGAGGTGCAGCTGTGATATTATATTGTAACTGTTGATAATATAGTATCCTCAATTATGAACATATCATCGTCACTCAAATACTGTGGTAATCATGATGTAAGCATTATGATACAGTCATAATCATAGCTTATGACTCATAGATTATATATTTATCACTCATAGCACTCGTAGTATTGTGATGGTTCTGTGCCTGACTACGTGTAGCCGACAGGATGAGAACAGCTGCTGCGCTCTGGATTTAATAACCTGTTTATTTACTGTCAGCAGTTTCAGTAACACATCCAGTCCAGTCCCGCTGTCGTCTTGCCAGCTCGGTATCAGGCTATTACAGCACCAGCGTCCACCTCAGCATCTTCCCTAAGGCACTAAATAAACGACAGAAGTAAAGAGTCTCCCGGGTTACAGTGACATTAGGCCCGCATAATCAAACACCAGCAGGTAAATCGGACCGGTGGCTGGCAGCGTATACTGACCACAGTACTGAGCATTAACACTGAACAGTGTAAAGCCTGCAGGGCATGATGACACATTCAGCCCTGAACCTCGTGCACTAGACCCCACACATCACAGACAGCAGACAGCAGGCGCTGCAGACGGCTCCAGATTAGCCTTCAGCAGCTCCACTTATCAGAGCGCTAACAAGATACACCGCAAGCGGTCTTAACGAAACAAAACGCCTCCGAGGGACACAATCCCTGTTCCCACAGCTCCTCGGACGATCCACTCACGGCGGACTAAGATCAGTTCCGGAGAGGCCTCCCCCATCGGGGATACATAAAATGTCAGGAGAAAGGAAAGACTATTCTCACACACATCTGATAACTTAAAGGGGACAACAGAGAGACTTACAGAACACAGTCATACACCTTCAGAGCCCCAACACCTCACATCACTCATACGCTACAGGTATGGTAGCAAAGCCATAGCAACCACCTGGGATAGATTAGTATCTGCCCAGCAACACCTTAGAAACTACCTGGGATACACTAGCAGTGGTCTAGCAATACTTTAGCAACCAAGTGAAATACCATAACAACAGCCTAGCAATACCTTAGTGACCATCTGGGATACAAAAGCAA
>JAMWET010000096.1:0-25000 GCA_024036415.1 Prochilodus magdalenae | reverse complement strand
ACCATAGAGCTCCCTGTATACTAAATTTGAGTGATTGTTTCGGGAGTGAAGGTGGAGCGTAATTCGAGTAGCGACCACTGAACACAGCACACCACAGCACACCACAGCACACCGCTTCTATCTCTGTAATTTAGGCCAAGAATTCTGATCCTGTTCGAATCATAAACACTGGCGACGTCCTGGGGTGGACTGGCTTTATCCACCTCCCCATGGAAAACTAACCGGGTCCCCATGGGATTATGTCTCACTGCTGTCTGTAAACACGGACTGAAGTATGATAGCAAGGCTGAAAACACTAGCAGCTGCTTCTTACAGTCCGTATTTTATTCCTTTATGAATCACAGCATGATTTTTGATGAGGTAGACCATTCGGTGTTCTGCTGTTGTCGTCTGTAATACACGACCCCACTGAATTGATTCTGAATCGCTTCATTAGGAATCAGAACTAAATGGAGTTGATGTGAGGTCACAGGTCGACAGCCAATCAGAGGGTGAAGTAACCTGCCCAGGTCTGATCTCAGCACTGCTGTTTGGTGGTGTTGTGATTGGAGATGTTGGGTTGAGGTGCTGGATCAGTGCGCTGTGTTCCGTGGTCGCTGAGCGGTATGCAGTTCTCTGCACTGTTGTTGGAATTAGCGGCAGCTACATGCTAATCTGCCTACAGAGAACAACAGGCTTTGTGTGAGAGAGGAAGGTTGTAAACAATAGCCGCTCTGTACCGCACGTTCCAGCAGGCACACTCACTCACACGCCGCTCACACACCGCTCACCACAGCGTTTAACATGAATTACTCTGGGAAGGGGAATTCCACCCATCTTTAACTTTCTGTTAAAGGCACTGCTTCAGATCAGCGCTGCCAGATCTCGATGGGATTGTCTGGGTTGTCCAGGTCCAGGTCTCCACCCCGCTGGTTAGGGTGGTGAAGTGGGATCGTAGAAAGAAACACCCTATAAAACCCACATACTACGTCACGGGCATCCACAAGGAGCCAGTTTGACTTTTACCAGTGGGTGCCAACGTTAGTTCGGTTAGCTAGGCTAGCTAGCTAGACTACCATACTATATCTAGGGTCTCTGCAAAGCCATGTGGAGTATGTGCTTCTGGAAGGTCATACTTGTGATCACACTCTACCTCTCTCTCGGTCTCTCTGTCTCTTGCAGTGTCTCTCTTTCCTCACATTTTAGATTCGACCCAGCGCCCCTTCTGTCCCAATCTCAGCTCTGCCCACTGGCCTCTCTTCCTCCCTCCCTCTCTCTCTCTCTCTCTCTCTCTCTCTCCCTCCCTCTCTCTCCCTCCCTCTCTCTCCCCTCTCTACCTCCCTCTCTCTCTCTCCCTCTCTCTCTCTCTCTCTCTCTCTCTCCCCCTCTCTCTCTCTCTCTCTCTCTCTCTCTCTCTCTCTCTCTCTCTCTCTCTCCCCCTTTCTCTTCCTCCCTCTTTCTCTTTCTCTCTCTCCCGCTCAATCTCTCTCTCGCACCCTTTCTCTCCCTCCCTTTCTCTCTCTCAATCTCTCCCCCTCTTCCCCCCCCCTCTCTCTCTCTCCTTTTCTTCCCCTCTCTCTCTTCCTCTCTGTCTCTCTGTGCTGTGAGTTCTGCATCACCTCACTCAGCTATTCAGTGTCTGTCCTCCTGAGCCAGCTGACCTGAGCTGAAGCGATTCACATTGTTCTCCATATACAGTTACAGTGATGCGGCACTGCACGCGTCCTTGTTCATGCTTACACACAAACCAGACCTACACTGTACACAGACACGTCCTGATCCACCACGTCAACTTCAGACACCAGCGTGTCTTTACTGATGGTTTGAGGTTATGGGGAAGATAAGGTTATGGGAGAGATAGGGTTGTGGGGGAAATGGGGTTATGTGGGAGATGCGGTTATAGAGAAGATGGGGTTATGGAGAAGATGGGGTTTTAGAGGAGATGGGGTTATGGAGGAGATGGGTTTATGGAGGAGATGGGTTTATGGAGGTGATGCGGTTATGGAGAAGATGGGGTTTTGGAGGAGATGGGTTTATGGAGGAGATGGGTTTATGGAGGTGATGCGGTTATGGAGAAGATGGGGTTTTGGAGGAGATGGGTTTATGGAGGAGATGGGGTTATGGAGGTGATGTGGTTATGGAGAAGATGGGGTTTTGAAGGAGATGGGGTTATGGAGGAGATGCTGTTATGGAGAAGATAGGGTTATGGAGGAGATAGGGTTATGGAGGAGATGGGGTTATGGAGGAGATGGGACACTAGAGGGCGTTCCTGAGCGAGTCCAAACTGAACTTGTTCCCATGGGGCTATGGAATTGAGGTCCTGTCCTGCTGCATTATGGGATCATTCCTGTATTATCGCCATGACCGTATCCTGTAGCATGTTTTCCTCTGCTGCCGGTGTATTGTACTGCAGTGGTCGTGCTAGGTGTCACTGTACCTGTAAAGCTCACACACGGTTTAAACGGACCCGGGCAGGACAGTCGTTCTGCGGTCTGAGACAGACAGGTAAATGCTAACGTCCAGCTAATGTTAGGCCAGCCGCAGCTTCACCCACCACTTTCTGATCTGTGATCTGTTGGTCGTGTAGATCTGCATGCAGATGTGTATTAAGACCATGATCTTCAGATCAGCTGAGGCTGAGGCGGAGAGAGCTAGAGCTCAGACAGCGATGTAAAGAAAGGCCTTATGTAATTCATTTTAATATGTCTTTAATAATACAGACAATCAGCTTCCTCACTGAGGATGCTTCTGTGTGACCTTTGACCTTTGACCTCTGAGTGATTAAAGTGTTTCACAAGTCACAGTGAGATCATGGTTTGTTTATTCTGGCGTGACGCAACCAGACGCCAGACGTTTACAGACTCACCGTCTAAACTTTAAACTGTTTGTGGTCAATATACAAACATAAACACTGACTCTTTCTCTCTCTCTCTCCCTCTCCCTCTCTGTCTCTCTCCTTCTCTCTCTCTCTCCCTCTCTCTCTCTCTCTCTCTCTCTCTGTAGGTTGTGCAGTCTGACGTTGAAGAAGTTGGTGGTGTTGAGGGAGCTGGATAAAGAGCTGATCTCGGTGGTCATTGCTGTCAAAATCCAGGCAAGCAGTGGATAGCCTTCTCCCTTAATCTGTTCATCCATTTATCCATCTATCCGTCCATCTGTCTGTGCACTCTCCCATTCCTACATTCATCTGTTAATCCATTTACCCAAAAAGCTAATTACTGCAGCCGGGGCTAAGGCCAGTGTGAATCATGTATGATTATAAACGTTCTGTATCTCAGCTTCCTGTAACGGTGAACGTCATGTGGTGCGTCAGTTACACTGTATACTGCTCTGGTTCTGAGGTTGTGTTGTAAGTGCAGGGTCAGCCTGTACTCTTTATATCCCCCCTATATCCCCCCGGTCTCTGATATAGAACAGGGTTCATAATGTTTATTCTGTGTGTGGTATATTGTATGTTGTGTGTATATAGTATATTGTGTATTGTATGTTGTGTGTTGTATGTTGTGTTGTATGTTGTGTGGTGTATGTTGTGTGTTGTATATTGTGTATTGTATGTTGTGTATTGTATATTGTGTGTTGTATGTTGTGTTGTATGTTGTGTGGTGTATGTTGTGTGGTGTATGTTGTGTATTGTATGTTGTATGTGGTATATTGTATGTTGTTTGTGTATTGTGTATTGTATATTGTGTGTTGTATGTTGTGTTGTATGTTGTGTGGTGTATGTTGTATGTTGTGTATTGTATGTTGTGTGTTGTAAGTTGTATGTTGTGTATTGTGTATTGTATTGTATATTGTGTGTTGTATGTTGTGTTGTATGTTGTGTGGTGTATGTTGTATGTTGTGTGTTGTATGTTGAATATTGTATGTTGTGTATTGTATGTTGTGTGTTGTATGCTGTGTGTTGTATGTTGTGTTGTATGCTGTGTGTTGTGTATTGTATGTTGTGTAGTATGTTGTATGTTGTGTGTTGTATGTTGTGTGTTGTATTGTGTGTTGTGTTGTATGTTGTGTGTTGTGTGTTGTATGTTGTATGTTGTGTAGTATGTTGTGTGTTGTATGTTGTGTGTTGTATTGTGTTGTGTGTTGTGTGTTGTATGTTGTATGTTGTGTAGTATGTTGTGTGTTGTATATAGTATGTTGTGTGTTGTATGTTGTGTGTGTGTGTGTGTGTGTGTCTGGCTGGGTACAGATAGTTTCTCAGAGTGAGGTTTTATTTACCTGAACTGTTTGACCTCAGGGTTCCAAGCGTATCCTGCGCTCTCATGAGATTGTGCTGCCCCCTACTGGAGCGGTGGAGACTGACCTGGCCCTCACCTTCTCTCTGCAGGTAAATACTCATATTCACTCATATGACGCGTAAACAGTAATGATACTGTATATACCACATATACAGATGTGTACTGATACAGGTATATACTATATATTATTATTCGCTGTTATATGTGTTGTATGTGACTGTTATATACTGATCCAGATTTATAAATTTGTACTGATGTATAAGGATTTATACTGATATATATGCTGATAAATAATAATATACACTGAAACATAAATAAATGTGTGCTGGTCCCCGTGTGTGCAGTATCCGCACTTCCTAAAGCGAGAGGGCAATAAGCTGCAGATCCTGCTCCAGCGGAGGAAGCGCTATAAGAACAGAACCATTCTGGGCTACAAAACTCTCGCCGCTGGATCAGTGGACATGGCGGAGGTTCTACACCACCTTCACACTATTTAAAATAATCACGAGCAAAAACTAGGGATGCAGGTATCTGTTCTGACAGCCACTGTATGTACTGTGTAAATGTGTGTGTGTGTGTGTGTGTGTGTGGGCAGGTGATGCAGCATCCGGCTGAAGGGGGTCAGGTTCTCTCTCTGTGCAGTCATCAGAAAGATCTTCAGGGGAAAGTGGCTGAGATCTGGATTTACTCTCTCTCCAGTCAGCCAATAGACCACGAGGAGGCAGCACTGCTGGGACAGAAGATCAAATGCTCTGGTAACACACGCACACACACACGCTGGCACCCACACACACACAAACACACACACACACACACACTCACTCACACGCACACACATACACACTTACACCCATACACACAAACACGCACACACACACACACACTTACACCCATACACACAAACACAAACATGCACCCACTAACACGCACACACACACACGCACACACATACACACACACACACACACACACGCTGGCACCCACACACACACAAACACACACACACTCACTCACACGCACACCCATACACACAAACACAAACACGCACCCACAAACACACACACACGCACACACATACACACACACACACACATACACACACACACACATACACACAAACACACACACACACACACACACACACACATACAAACACACACACCCACTTACACACACACACACGCTGGCACCCACACACACACACACACAAACACACACACGCTGGCACACACACACCCACTTACACACACACACACATACACATACACGCACACCTACACCCACTTACACACAAACACACACACCCACTTACAGACACACACGCTAGCACCCACCCCCACACACGCACACACACACCCATTTACACACACACACACAAACACGCACACACACACACACACACAGGTTCAGTCACAGGGACTCGTTTACTGTCTGGTGAGATTATAAACACAGTACCTTTCGGTCCCTCTGAGAGATTCGCCTCCAGAGTTCAGTCCTAGAAGCTGGTTCTTCTCTGAAGCTGTTAATCTGAGTTTCCTGCCTGGATATTTCTGGGTGATGGAGCTTAGAACCCCAGCAAATCTGCCTTGTGTGTAGTAAACCAGCTGTGTGTCCCAAACGGGTCGAGATTCAGCTTCATACAGCAGTAGTGTCGCTACTCACTACTAACCCAACACGCCAGACGTCTCGGTATGGAGCTGTAGAGGTTCCTAATGGTGTCCTGTGGTAATCCATCCCATGCAGCTTGAACATCCTCACACAGTTCCTGCAGATGGTGCAGAAGGGGTGGAGGTGGAGCTTTCCATCTCCAGTTCTAGAAACTCCAGTGAGCTTCCTTTGATCTTTCTCCTTCCTCACGCAGGAGATCCTCTCTATCTCCTCACAAACTCCTCCTGAAAATCAATAAGCTATATTTAATGATAAATATATTTAATAATAATAATAATTATTATTATTATTTTTATTATTATTCAGAGCTAACACATCTGGATCTGTGGTCATTTGAAACTGATGTTTGTTTGTTTGTTTGTTTGTAGATAATTACTCTGAGGAGGAGTACGAGAGTTTTTCGTCGGAGCAGAGTGATGACGCTGTGCAGGGACAGGTCAGCTTGTCAATCCCTCCATTATTTATTTATTTACTGATTGGTCAGAAGGTTCAAAAGGTTAACTCCGATTGGTGGGAAGGTTCTTGCTGATTGGTTGGAAGGTCAACGCTGATTGGCCAGTAGGTTAACTCTGATTGGCCGGAAGGTTAATGCTGATTGGTCAGAAAGTTAACACTGATCGATCAGAAGGTTAACTGTGATTGGTTGGAAGGTTAACGCCAATCGGTCAGAGGGATAACTCTGATTGGTCTGAAGGTAAACGCTGATCAGTCAGTAGGTTAACTCTGATTGGTTGGAAGGTCAACGCTGATTGGCCAGTAGGTTATCTCTGATTGGTCAAAAAGCTAACACTGATTGGTCAAAAGGTTAACACTGATTGGTCAGTAGGTTAACTCTGATTGGTCGGAAGGTTAACGCCAATCGGTCATAAGGATAACTCTGATTGGTCGGAAGATTAACGCTGATCAGTCAGTAGGTTAACCCTGATTGGTCAGAAGGTTAACGCTGATAGATCAGAAGGTTAACTGTGATTGGTTGGAAGGTTAACACTGATTGGTCAGTAGGTTAACTCTGATTGGTCTGAAGCTAAACGCTGATCAGTCAGTAGGTTAACTCTGATTGGTCATAAAGTTAATGCTGATGGGTCAGTAGGTTAACGCCAATCGGTCAGAAAGATAACACTGATTGGTCGAAAGATTAACGCTGATCAGTCAGTAGGTTAACCCTGATTGGTCAGAAGGTTAACGCTGACAGATCAGAAGGTTAACTGTGATTGGTTGGAAGGTTAACACTGATTGGTCAGTAGGTTAACTCTGATTGGTCAGAAGGTTGATGCTGATTGGTCAGCTGTTACTAAACTGTTATCCTAAACCCATCCTGGAGAAGATTGGGTGTGCAGTATGTGCCATGGTGATTTGTGTGTCCTGGTAGAGGTGATTGAATAAACCACCTGACCACACGCACGTGTGTGTGTTCTCACCAGGACCTTGAAGACGATGAGTTTGATGTGAGGAAGCCTAAAAAGCAGCGCAGGTCAATCGTACGGACAGCGTCCATCACCAGAGTAAGACACTCTCCCTCCTTTACCTAGCTCTCTCCCTCTTTTACTTCCCTCCCTCTCTCCCTTTCTCCCTCTCTAACTTGCTCACCTCCCTTTCTCTCTCCCTCCTCCCTCACCTTACTAACCCTATCTGCCCCCTCCCTCACCTAGCTCTCTCCTCATCTTTCTTCCTCCCTCCCTCCCTCACCTTCCTCTCTCCTTACGTCACCTCTCTTACCTTATCTTCCCCTCTCCCACTCCCTCTCTTCCTCTCTCCCCCTCTCTCCCTCTGTGAGCTGATGTGTTGATACTGTGTTTACCCTGCTGTTTCTGATGTGTGTGTGTTCATGTCGATTGGGTCATGTCTCCTCATTAGCAGCAGAACTTTAAGCAGCGGGTCGTGGCTCTGCTGAAGCGTTTCCGCGTCTCTGATGAGGTAAGACTCTCCGCTGCCCCCCGCAGGCGACACTGGCACACTGCGTCTTCTTTCAGTCCACATTCATGTACTCTCTCTCTGTCTCTCTCTTCCTCTCTATTCTCTCTCTCTCTTCTCTCTATTCTCTCTCACTCTCTCTCTCTCTCTCTCTCTCTCCTCCACTCTATTCTCTTTCTCTTTTCCCCTCTGCTTTCTCTCTCTTCTCTCTATTCTCTCTCTTTTCTCTCTATTCTCTCTCTCTCTCTCTCTCTCTCTCTCTCTCTCTCTCTCTCCCTCTTCCCCTATATTCTCTTATTCTCTCTCTCTTTTCCTCCCTACTCTCTCTCTCTTCCCATCTATTCTCTCTCTCTCTCCTCCCCTCTATTCTCTTCCTCTCTTCCCCTCTGCTCTCTCTCTGTCTCTCTCCTTCCCTCTTCTTCTTACTTTCTCTCTCTTTCTCTCATCTCCTCTACTCTCTTTCTTATCCTCTCTCTCTTTACCCCTCTAATTCTCTCTTTTTCTTCAAATCATCCATTCAGCATGTTTCTTTGGTCTGTCTGTGATGTCATTGATGAGTCGTTAGAGTAGAAGTGGAGTAGATGGGGTGTTGGGGCATTTACACTGCTGTATTTGCAGGTGTTGGATTCAGAGCAGGACCCCGCGGAGCCCCCCCCGGAGGTGGAGGAGGAGGATTTGGAGAGTTTAGACTTCGAAAACCCAAGCGACAGCGGGCCGGAGCTGGATGATGATGACAGCGTCCTCAGCACCCCCAAACCGCAACTGAAGTCAGTGTTCAGGCATTAACACCATATAACAATACTATACAGCACTTAGCTCCGCCCACTTATTCTGATAAGCTGTGTGTGTGTGTGTGTGTGTACGTGTGTGTGTGTATGTATGTATGTCTCGGTGGGTGTATATGTCTATATATGTATCTATATTGGCATGTATATCCTCATACGTGTGGTTTTGTGTTTTGCAGGCCGTACTTTGAGGGCGTGTCTCTCTCGAGCTCTCAGACAGAGATCGGCAGTATTCACAGCGTCAGGAGCCACAGAGAACCCCCCAGTCCTGTAGGTCCACTGTACATACATGCAGATATACACACTACATATTAATATTAACGCTCACCCTTTATTTACACAGGCGAGTCACATTTTATCTGTGACAACTACCAAGACCTTACTGAGTCACTCCCAGCCTGTCTAGCTGCTGTCCGTGCTGCACACAGCAGCTATCTGGATATTAGCTGGTGGTCATAATAATGTGACTTTACTCTTACGAAACAGACTCATTAGTATTTACTAGGGCTGCCCTCTAGAAGTCGACGAGTCAAATCGTCAGTCGGAGACCCTTTAAGTCGACTGAGAGCCTTTAAGTCGACTGACAGCAGTGACGAGTTTTTTTTTTTTTTTTCGTAAAACAGACAAAGCTCACAAAAATGCACAAGAATTTAAAAAATGTAAAAGGACATTTTAATTATTATTAAAGGGAATAATAAACATATATGTAAGTTCTAGCTGGGCTATGACGCGTGCTTGCTGAAAAAGTAAACCCACGTGACGACGCACGCTAACGGTTCACCATTGGAGGAAGCTGAAGCCGTGAAGCTGAGAAACACGGGTGGAGTGATGTCTCAGAGAAAGCCTGGAAAAGGTTTTGAAGAAGAGAACCCGAACAAATGAAACCGAATTCTGCTCGTCATTCAGTCAGACACCCAACACTGCTCCAAACGAGTGAGCTGACTTTCGGTTTAGACATAACGGCTGTTTGTGGTGAAAAACAGAGCGGAGACGTTTGTTTTATTCCATTTTTTTAGAACCTAAATTACAGACATGTTTATTTATTCGTCTACAGCTGAGATTATCTTTATTTAAAGATAAGTACAGTCACTTAATCTGCCTGCTGATAAACGAGAGATAATTATTTCAGCGCAGGTAACATAATAATTGAATGGTTTCTCATCTACTGTTCTTCTTTTCATCTAAAATAATTTAAATATGGACTAATCTGGTTTTATTTAGCAGCTCATTATTTATGAGAGATGAAAGACGAAGGGTCCTCCTACTGAAGAAGCTGCTAGAAGTGAAATTAAAAAGACTATAAGCTATAAGTGCTGATGTTCAGTATACATACGCGCTGCTGCCCGACGCTGTATCCTGTAATTAAATCAGGCTCCAGTTCAGATCGGTCAGTATAAGCCCCGCCTCTTTTAGTTCAGAAATATGTTCCTGTGACTCTGCTGACTTTCTAAATGAGGAGGATCAGATCTGAACCGTATGCAGACTGATCTACTGAGTACTGGATGATGTACATGGAGAAAAAACATGAACGAATAGTCGAATCGTCGACCAGGACGGGCGAATACAGGGCGGGTATAGCCCAAGTATTTACTTCCCCAACATTTAAATACAGCCACAACGGAGCTGCAGAACCCACATGGTGGACTATGTGGAGAAATCCAGTCTTCCGGGCTGTGACAGTCGGGTTTCCTGGGAAGGGAATGGAAAGCACCAACATCCCCTTCCCAGGAAACCCGACTGTCAGAGGTGGATACTGGTGTTCATCTTTAACCGTAAGAATTCTCTCTTTCTCCCAGATGGATCCTGATAAGATGAAAGCTGCTGGAGGGAAGTTTCCGGCGGATGATGCTCCTGAAAACGTTACATTTGTACGTACAATATGAATCCTCTTAACACAACCACCAGGGGGCAGTAATGAGTCAGCAGTTCACGTTTCAGTTTGAACACCGCATTATACATGACATCAGTGACTGTGAACCGCTTTAGCTTGCCAGCCAGTCAGCACTCAGCACCCTGAACCGCTGGCTTCCTGTTACTGCAAATAAATTTATTTTGTTGATTTTTAAATATTGTAAACATTTCTTTCCCCAAATCACCAGAAGCTCCTGCATTGCCTAAACCTCATTAGCTCTGTCTTCCATTCGTGCCCTTAACTGGCGACTCTCTCTTGCGCCCTCTAGTGTGTTGCAGTCTGAGATAACGTTTATTAGGACAGGGGCAGACTGTGTGTTTGTGTGTGTGTGCAGGGGCAGTCAGAGGTCGTGACCCCTACCACAGAGTTAGAAATGATGGACAATATGGACACCTTCCTGGAGAAGCTGCCCCCTACTGGCCAAATGACCAAAACAGCATCAATGAACATTACCTCCAACAGGTGAGAATACATCCGCACTCAATCCCTCACCAATTCATTAACTACTCACCAATTCATTAACTACTCACCGATTCATTAACTACTCACTGATTCATTAACTACTCACCAATTCAGTAACTACTCACTGATTCAATAACCTCTGGCTCTCTGTGTCCAGGCAGGAGCCAAAGCTGGCCGGCCGCAGAGGGAGGAGCACGTCTTTGAAGGAACGGCAGCCCAGCCGGCCGCCCAATGAGAGAGCCAACAGTCTGGACAACGAACGGTCCCTGGACCCACGTTGCCACCTGCAGGTAGGAGCACAAAACCACAGCTGAGAGCACACACAGTGAATCAGTGAGCTGAGTGTGTGAGAATGAGTGAGTAAATGAATTCATGAATGAGCAGGTTGGTAAATGAATAATGAGTGAGTGAGTGAGTGAGTGAGTGAATGAATAAGTGCATGAGTGGATTTGATGATTATAACTCTTCCTGGTGGCAGATTCCACGTAAAACCGTTTATGACCAGCTGAACCACATCCTGGTGTCTGACGACCATCTTCCTGAAAGCATCATCCTTATCAACACTTCTGACTGGCAGGGCCAGGTGAGCCTGTCAATCGAGCACACTCGGTCACCATGGAAACCGCCTCAGCACCAGCTCTGCTAGCTAGAGATCCACTTTACAACAAGTTTACATAATTTTGTGTTTCAAATAAAAGTTTGGATCAGATGTACACAATGTTTTTGTTTTCAGAGATACCTCCCGTATCACTCTCTCCCTCTCTCTCTCTCTCTCTCTATCAGTATCTCTCAGATGTCCTTCAGAATCACAGTCTCCCTGTAGTTTGTACCTGCACCACAGCCGACATTCAGGCAGCCTTCAACACCATTGTTTCTCGAATACAGAGATTGTAAGTATCTGTTTCTCTCTCTCTCCCTTTACTTCCTTCTCTCTCTCTCTCCTTTCCTCTCTCTCTCTTTCTCTCTCTCTCTCTATCTCTCTCTCTATGTACATGTGATACTCACTCCTCTGTATGTGTGTCTATAGTTGTAACAGTAACTCCATCACACCAGCACCGGTGAAAATAGCAGTAGCAGGTGCTCAGCATTACCTGTCCGCTGTGCTCCGCCTCTTTGTGGATCACCTGACCCATAAGACACCCGATTGGCTTGGCTACCTACGGTTTCTGATCATCCCGCTGGGTGAGAGGCAGAGTAACACTAAACTACATTCAGTGTGCTCAACACACTACACTAAACTACATTCAGCACACTCAACACACTACACTTAATACACTGAACTACATTCAGCACACTCAACACACTACACTCAATACACTAAACTACATTCAGCATACTCAACACACTACACTCAATACACTAAACCACATTCAGCATACTCAACACACTACACTCAATACACTAAACCACATTCAGCACACTCAACACACTACACTCAATACACTAAACTACATTCAGCATACTCAACACACTACACTCAATACACTAAACTACATTCAGCATACTCAACACACTACACTCAATACACTAAACTACATTCAGCACACTCAACACACTACATCAATACACTAAACTACATTCAGCACACTCAACACACTACACTCAATACACTAAACTACATTCAGCATACTCAACACACTACACTCAATACACTAAACTACATTCAGCACACTTAACACACTGCACTCAATACACTAAACTACATTCAGCACACTCAACACACTGCACTCAATACACTAAACTACATTCAGTGTACTCAACACACTACACTCAATACACTAAACTACATTCAGTGTGCTCAACACACTACACTCAATACACTAAACTACATTCAGCATACTCAACACACTACACTCAATACACTAAACTACATTCAGCACACTCAACACACTGCACTCAATACACTAAACTACATTCCGCATACTCAACACACTACACTCAATACACTAAACTACATTCAGCACACTTAACACACTACACTCAATACACTAAACTACATTCAGCATACTCAACACACTACACTCAATACACTAAACTACATTCAGCACACTTAACACACTACACTCAATACACTAAACTACATTCAGCATACTCAACACACTACACTCAATACACTAAACTACATTCAGCAAACTCAACACACTACACTCAATACACTAAACTACATTCAGCACACTCAACACACTACACTCAATACACTAAACTACATTCAGCACACTCAACACACTACACTCAGTACACTAAACTACATTCAGCACACTCAACACACTACACTCAATACACTAAACTACATTCAGCACACTCAACACACTGCACTCAATACACTAAACTACATTCAGTGTACTCAACACACTACACTCAATACACTAAACTACATTCAGCACACTCAACACACTACACTCAATACACTAAACTACATTTAGCATACTCAACACACTACACTCAATACACTAAACTACATTCAGCACACTCAACACACTACACTCAATACACTAAACTACATTCAGCACACTCAACACACTACACTCAATACACTAAACTATATTCAGCACACTCAACACACTACACTCAATACACCAAACTACATTCAGCACACTCAACACACTACACTCAATACACTAAACTACATTCAGCACACTCAACACACTACACTCAATACACCTAACTACATTCAGCACACTCAACACACTACACTCAATACACTAAACTACATTCAGCACACTCAACACACTACACTCAATACACTAAACCACATTCAGCATACTCAACACACTACACTCAATACACTTAACTACATTCAGCACACTCAACACACTACACTCAATACACTAAACTACATTCAGCATACTCAACACACTAAACTCAATACACTAAACTACATTCAGCACACTCAACACACTACACTCAATACACTAAACCATTCAGCACACTCAACACACTACACTCAATACACTAAACTATATTCAGCACACTCAACACACTACACTCAATACACTAAACCACATTCAGCATACTCAACACACTACACTCAATACACTAAACTACATTCAGCACACTCAACACACTACACTCAATACACTAAACTACATTCAGCACACTCAACACACTACACTCAATACACTAAACTACATTCAGCATACTCAACACACTACACTCAACACACTAAACTACATTCAGCACACTCAATACACTAAACTACATTCAGCACACTCAACACACTACACTCAATACACTAAACTACATTCAGCACACTCAACACACTACACTCAATACACTAAACCACATTCAGCACACTCAATACACTAAACTACATTCAGCACACTCAACACACTACACTCAATACACTAAACTACATTCAGCACACTCAACACACTACACTCAATACACTAAACTACATTCAGCACACTCAACACACTACACTCAATACACTAAACTACATTCAGCATACTCAACACACTACACTCAATACACTCAACACACTACACTCAATACACTAAACTACATTCAGCACACTCAACACACTACACTCAATACACTAAACTACATTCAGCACACTCAACACACTACACTCAATACACTAAACCACATTCAGCATACTCAACACACTACACTCAATACACTAAACTCAATATTTCAATACTATATTCAATATTTATTAAACTCTGTACCAGTATGATACACTTCAGTCACTACAGTATGTTACATTCATTGTTCCTTATACTCTACACTCAGTACACTAAACTACATTCAGCACACTCAACACACTACACTCAATACACTAAACCACATTCAGCATACTCAACACACTACACTCAATACACTAAACTACATTCAGCACACTCAACACACTACACTCAACACACTAAACTATGTTCAGCACAGTCAACGTAGTATACTGCATTCAGTTTGTCTATACACTATACATATTTATTAAACTCTGTACCAGTATGATACACTTCAGTCACTACAGTATGTTACATTCATTGTTCCCTATACTCTACACTCAGTACAGTATACTACATTTACTACTCTCAGTGTACCCTGTACAGTGCATTTAATACACGTATTACTCTGTGCTCTGGGCACTAGACTTTATTCAGTATACTCACTATTCTATTCCACGTACACTATACACTCTATACAGAATACACTCTATACACTACTCCATATAGCACTATATGCAGGTATATGAGGGCCACACAGAAAACACGAAACACTAGTATATACGATAATGTATTTACCTGTGTGTGTGTGTGTGTGTAGGTGCCCACCCAGTCTCTAAGTACCTGGCCAGTATAGATTACAGGTATAGCAGTCTGTTTCAGGACTCAGCATGGAGGGACCTGTTCCTTAAACCTGAGGCTCCTGTTATAGGTAAGATACAGCAACAGTACTGTAGTATCCACGCAAATACATCGCCTCCCTGTCTCTCTGTATCTCTCTCTCTCCGCTCTCTCTCTGAGATCTCTCTCTCTGTCTGTTCTGTCTGTCTCCGGAATCTCTCTCTCTCTTGATCGAGCACTCTCTCGGTCGCCACTCTCAAATCCTCAGTTCATTTCAGTTTAGGGAGTTTGATGTTTATTGTAGTTCTATTTGATTTTGAGAATCTGTAAATATAAAATATATACTGCCTCTAATTACCTCTCTCTCTCTTTTTCTCTCTCTTACTCTCACTACAGTACAGAGGGGGACGAGCCCGGATGTAGTTTGCCAGGGGTAACACAGTACATGCTGGGGGCTAATGGAGCTCATTCAGAGCGTGGCCCATAGCTGTGAGGCCATGCTGACAATACAAACAGAAGAGGTTACTACAACACACACCACATGCGCAACACAACACACACACACACACAAAGGCACACACATATTCACTCACAAAATACAACACACACACACTGTAAAATAAATCTGTGTTTAATGTTTGAGAAGGTTTATGTTTATGAGTTCCCATATTTAAAGTCTCTTGAATGTGTTATGCTTGTGTTATAAACAGTGTAATGTATATCTGTTTGTGATTTATGAAGTGGTTCGGCATCTGAACGCTTGTGAAACATGAGTCTGGATCGTGAACGGAGCGTTTGTTGTTCAGTTTTACTGTCCACATGCTGGCAAATTCACAAAAACCTGCAGACGTCCCAGCCCGGGTTACAGATCAGTGTAGATCAGAGTCAGTTCAGGGGGGGATATGAATGCAGGATATGGTGCTGTTTTGAAGGGACCATCCAGCCAAACCATCCGAACTAAAGCTAACCTCAGTGTGACTTTTAGTCTATCCTCAGGTGAGCTGGGTTAGGGTTGTGCCATGTTTAAGGTGAACTATATTGCCAAAAGTATTCACTCCCCTATTCAAATTATTTAATTCAGGTGTTCCAGTCACTTCCATGGCCACAGGTGTATAAAACCAAGCACCTGGATATGCAGACTGCTTCTACAGACATTAGTGAGAGAATGGGTCGCTCGTCTGGGAGCTCAGTGGAGTTCCCACGGGGTGGTTACCGTGATAGGATGCCACCTGTACAGCAAAGTCCAGTCATGAAAGTCCCTCCATACTAAATATTCAACCGGAGTCCCACTGTCGGTGGAATTAGAACACAGTGGGACGTGATTATCGGGAGCATCAGGAACTCAGCCACGAAGTCCGGGTAGTATACGTACGTAACATGACGGGAGCGGGCCGTAAGGCAGAATGCGTGAGGGTCAAAAAGTGCGCAGTGGTCACCAACTTTCTACAGAGTCCATCGACTACAGACCCTTCTCCAAAGCTTCCTGATGTCCTTCAGATCAGTCAGGAACAGTTGTGTAGAGCTTTATGGAATGGGTTTCCTAGCCCGCGCTGCTGCAGCCAAGCCTTAGATCACCAAGCGCAGTGCAGAGAGCTGGAATGCCAGCTGGTGTAATAGCTCCGCCCCTGCGACTCCTAGGCGAGTGGAGACGGGTTCTTTCTGGAGTGACCAATCACGCCTCTCCGTGATTGGCAATCCGATGGACGGAGGGTCCTGCGGTTCGGCAGTTGCCCAGGAGAAACGGTTTACTGGTCTGACTGCACTGTGCCGAGTGTAGAGTTTGGTTGTGAGGGGGGCATTTATGATTTGGGGGTGTTGTTCAGGGAGGTTGGGCTCAGCCCTCTCAGTTCCAGTAAGAGGAACTCTTCTCAATGCGCCGCAGCAGACCCCGAGAAAGCTGTGGGACAACCTTCATTCTCCCCAATTTTGCGGGACAGTTTGGGGACGGGCACCTTCCTGGTTCCAACATTGACGCCGAACACTCCAGTTGAACAAGAGCGAAGCTCCATAAAGGGACATGGTGAGAGAGTTTCCTGACCTCAGCCCTGATAGATCACCTTTGGGTAATGAAACTAGAGCGAGACTGTGAGCCAGGCCTTCTCGTTCCACCCTCAGTGTCTGTACCTGGCCAATGTGCTTTCTGGCAGACTGCTCAGAAACTTCCCGTTATGTTCAAACATGCTGTTAATCCTTAACCTTCATTTCGTTATTGTTCCCCCCTTTCTGCCTCTAAACTCTTCTCCTTGTATCCTCTTAGCATGCCTAATTTCTCTTCTGAGCCTTTCCTTGGCTTCCACCCGCCCCCCTTTGTTTTTAGCTGTAAAGGGCTTGGAGACATTTTCATATAAAACCTATTGGATCGACTGGCACATTTGTTGTTGGAGATGTCACTCAGGATTAATTGCGTGTAGAAGGCAGACGGTTCTTCGTGAAATACTTTTGGCAGTACAGTGTGTCTTTAATACCTGACGAATTTACACGTGTCCTGAAACCGCAAAAACCAGCAGGTGGAACAGTTTCTTGCAGCTGTTCTTGTTCAGTTCCACTTTGTTGATGGAGTAACGAGCTGTCTGCTCACCTGCGAAATCACTGCGTCTTATTTGTGTTGAGCCTGTAGTTTCCCATACTCGCGCGTTATAGGGAAGTTCTTCAAGCCTTCTTTAAGTAAAAGACAGTGTTTTGATGTTAGAACCATGAAACACTCAGAGAAACCATCCTGCATGCCTCAAAAACGTTCCTTTGCAGGGGGGAAATGGTTTCTGGTTATACTGAGGTGGTTCGACCATACTGTTCTATATTACATCACTGTCAGGCTTGGGTAACACTACCAGAACCCTTTTGGTGGAACCCTGCATCCTGGAGGCACCCTGCCGTTCCCCACTGTAGGCGCATTCCCTGCTCCATGTTCACCACACTGATTCAACTACTTCAGCTCTATTAACAAGCCCTCTCAGAGCTGTATGGGGGCGCGCTTTTTACAAGCAGGGAAAACCCCACAGAGTCAGGGCAGGGTGCCTCCAAGAACAAGGGCTGAGAAACCTCTGGGATACAATACCCGAAGTTTCACCTTCACAACTGAGGAAACCCTTGAGGCAACGCCGATCCTGCATTTTATCGTGCAGCTTGTTAAGCGATGTGCGAGTGTCTCTGTCAGGTTTTGTAAGGACAAAGGCCAGTTTAGTGCGGGACGTTTCACGGTACGGCTTTCCTTTCTTGTGATCCAGCGTATTGATCCGTGTGATTACACTCCTTCTTTGTGTGTCCTGTGTTTTTTTTTATACTTCGCCCTCTGAAGGAAAAAGAGCTTTCATTTTGATTTTGCAGTAAGGGTATTGTGCGTACTGCCTGCAGGGTCTCATGGTTTCCGCTATCCCTCCTTTTTCGTGTTATGTGAAGAAGACAGTGCGACTCCACAGGAAGCAGCTGCTGCGCTTAAAGCTACAGTCTGGATTTTTTCCAGATGTAGTCGGTCGGACATGTTTGGTGTCTTTAGCCTTAGCAACGGAGCTACGAGGCTGATGTATGGTGCTGTAACCCTGATAGTGGTGTAACTCTGGCGGCGGTGTAACTGGCGGTGGTGTAACTCGATGATGGTGTAACTCTGACGGCGGTGCAACTCTGGCAGCGGTGTAACTCTGATGCCGGTGGTGTAACTCTGACGGTGGTGTAACTCTGACGGTGGCGTAACTATGATGGTGGTGTAACTCGTAACTCTGACAACGATGTAACTCTGACGGCGGTGTAACTCTGGCGGCAGTGTGACTTTGGCGGTGGTGTGACTTTGGCGGCGGTGTAACTCTGGCGGCGGTGTAACACTGACGGTGGTATAACTCTGACAACAATGTAACGCTGAGGGTGCTGTAGCTCTGACGATGGTGTAACTCTGTTGGCGTTATAACTCTGAAGGTGGTGTAACTCTGACGGTGGCGTAACTATGATGGTGGTGTAACTCTGGCGGTGGTGTAACTCTGACAGCGGTGTAACTCTGGCGGCAGTGTAACTCTGGCGGCGGTGTAACTCTGGCGGCAGTGTAACTGTGGCGGCGGTGTAACACTGACGGTGGTGTAACTGATGCCGGTGTAACTCTGACGGTGGTGTAACTATGACGGTGGCATAACTATGATGCCGGTGTAACTCTGACGGTGGTGTAACTATGACAGTGGTGTAACTATGACGGTGGCATAACTATGATGCCGGTGTAACTCTGATGCCGATATAACTCTGACGCCAGTGTAACATTGGCGGCGGTGTAACTCTGGTGGCGGTGTAACTCTGACGGCGGTGTAACTCTGATGGTGGTGTAACTCTGACGGTGGCATAACTATGATGGCAGTGTAACTCTGATGCCGATATAACTCTGCCCGCGGGATAACTCTGTTGGTGGTATAACTCTGACAACAATGTAACGCTGATGGTGATATAACTCTGTCGGCGGTGTAACTCTGGCGGCGGTGTAACTCTGACGGTGGTGTAACTCTGACGGTGGTGTAACCCTGACGGCGGTGTAACTCTGACGGCGGTGTAACTCTGACGGTGGTGTAACTCTGCTACGGCGGGTGTTTGCTGCTGAATCTGGCGGGGCGGGTTTGTTTTGTTTTGTAACTATAGATGCTATAATCCAGATATAAAATACTAAGGCGTTATTGAATCTGGATCAGGATCTTTTTTATTCAGGTCTTGCTGCACTGACCCTGTGTTAACTGTACGACTGTCGGATGCTGCTGGGTTATAGCTCACACTGGTTCATATTCCGGGCCAAAAACATAACCCTAGACACAAACCTGTCCTGAATCAACCACCGTTAGCAGGATGTAGGAAGAGTTAATAATTCCACTGAACTTATACCTACTATTTACCCCACAAGTCCGAGTATGTTGGGCGACGTCAGTGAGTCGAGAGAGCCGGGACTTGGTGTGAGGTGGTTCAGATATTCTGTACAGTGCTGGTGATGGGAACCAGGGTTCTCCATGTCTACACACATTTTATTGACTATCTAAACCTCCAGGGAACCCACACGTGTCTTCTGAGTGTATATGGAATGCTGATGATGAAAACCTGGAAATACTAAGTTTCTATGGGGGACTATTTTACCTCACAGCGCCCTGCAGCATGTATCCCTCCACCATGAATGGAGTTTAAGGCTGAAATCTGGCAAACCATTCCAAATCAGAGCGAACATTCCAGAGCTGGATATCTGGAAATCTGTAGGACTAGTTGGGGGACAAAAATGCCTACCAAGATGAAGATAGAGAAGAAAAAGGAGAAGACAAAGATGGAGAGGAAGGAGAAGAAGGAGAAGAATGGGGAGAAAAGGAGAAGATGGAGAAGATAGAGAAGACGAAGATGAAGATAGAGAAGAAGAATGAGGAGAAGAAGAAGACGGAGGAGGAGAAGAAGAAAAAGGAGAAGATGGAGAGGAAGGAGAAGAATGAGGAGAAGAAGGAGAAGATGGAGACGGCAAAGATGAAGATGGAGAAGAAGAAGATGGAGAGGTAGAAGATGGAGAGGTGGAAGATGGAGAGGTAGAAGGAGAATATGCCACTGGGTAACTATAGTCCTGTACGATCTCTGATCACATGTGAGTCTAATAGCTGAACTACAGACACATGTAGACCTGAGCTGGACGTCTGGTCCCCATCACCCCCACTGTGAGCCGCAGGAGGGACTCCCCCCTATGTGCCTGAAAGGACCGGAAAACGGGGGGTAAATTCTCCGCACATTTCGGGGCATTCCGTTATAAATGGGAAACCTTCCAACATCTCAGCCTTGCTGTACTGTTGGTGTCACCTGCTTCCTCATGCTGTGTCATTTACGCGTCCAGTCTGTGGCCAACATGTCAGTTCAGCTCTTACTGCAAGGGGTGGAGATCAGTAAAGCGCTGTTTTTATTTTTTTTGCAACAGACTTAAACAGAGTACTCACACTTACCACAATAATCCAGATTAGCACACAGTGTTTATTCATAAGGGGTTTATTTAACATCACGTCTGTTTAGTCCTGTCCAGAGTGAATGGATGTGTTGGGCTGCTCTCCCTCCAGTGTTCTCTCTCTCTCTCTCTCTCTCTCTCTCACTCTCACTCTCTCTCTCTCTCTCTCTCTCTCTCTCACTCTCTCCCTCTCTTTCTCTTTCTCTCTCTCCCCCTCTCTCTCTCTCTCTCTCTCTCTCTCTCACTCTCTCTCTTTCTCTTCCTCTCTCTCACTCTCTCTCTTTCTCTTCCTCTCTCTCACTCTCTCTCTTTCTCTTCCTCTCTCTCTCTCTCACTCTCTCCCTCTCTCTCTCTTTCTATTTCTCTCTCCCCCTCTCTCTCTCTCTCTCACTCTCTCTCTTTCTCTTCCTCTCTCTCTCTCTCTCTCTCTCTCACTGTCTCTCACTCTCTCTCTCTCATCCCTCTGATCCTATCTCTTTTCTATTTCTCTCTCTCCCCCTCTCTCTCTCTCTCACTCTCTCTCTTTCTCTTCCTCTCTCTCTCTCTCTCTCTCTCTCTCTCTCTCTCTCTCTCTCACTGTCACTGTCACTCTCTCTCTCTCACTGTCACTCTCTCTGTCTTTCTCTCTCTCTCTCTTTCTCTCTGTCTTTCTCTCCCTCCCTCTCTCTCTCTCTCTCTGTCTCTCTCTCTCCCACTGTCACTCTCACTCTCACTTTCTCCCTCTCTCTCTCTTTCTCTTTCTCTCTCTCCCCCTCTCTCTCTCTCTCTCTCTCTCACTCTCTCTTTCTCTTCCTCTCTCTCTCTCTCTCACTCTCACTCTCACTCTCTCTGTCTTTCTCTCTCTCTGTCTTTCTCTCTCTCTCTCTCTTTCTCTCTCTCTCTCTCTCTTTCTCCCTCCCTCTCTCTCACTCCTTATTTCTTCTCTTTCAGTCGCAGAATGAACAACAAAAAACAAACTCTCTTATGTTTCCTCCCAACAGTACAACGCATTACAGTACTCCATATCTTACCCCAGTATACACACTGACGACCGGCATCGTGCTGATATAAGATGTGTAGCCTGAGTATTGAAGTGGTTGTTCCCTTCAGGGCACGGCTTGGGAACGCCCACTCTGTATAATGTGTGAGGTGTTATGTTGTGAGTGAGATAACACTGGCCAGCCGTGATCAACGGAAAGGAGCGGGATTATTGAAGACTGAACGAGGCATGATAGTGTGAGACCGTGTGTCAGGTGAACATGCTGGACACACCATTCCCCAGAACTCTCCAGAATGCTGCTCAGACCAGTTCTGGACAACATGGGCCGATGGCACAGCACTGTGGGGGGACATGAAGTCCACGAAGGGCTGGAAATAGCCACCAAGCAGTGAAATGTAGTAGGAACTCGTCAAAGAGAACACACCTCACACCATTATGGAACCATCACCAGCCTGCACAGTGCCCTGTTGACAGCTGGGGTCCATGAGGTCTGCACCACACACAACCCCTACCTTTAGCCCAAACAACTGGTATCTTGACTCATCGGACCATGGTGCATGTTGCCAGTCCTCTAGGGTCCAGTTAGCAACCTCAGGAGCCCAGGTTAGACGCTGTGTGCGGTGTGGTGGTGTTAACAGAGCCACTCTGGTGGGCTCCCATAGAAGCTAAAGAATGTTGCACAGACCTGAGGGAGAGGCATGTGGAGCTCCTCCTCCTGAATGTGGATGTGATTTCAGCCAGAGTCGCTTGTCTGTTCACACGGACAGTTCCAGCCAGATGTCGCCGGCACCCATGGGCGGTGCTCCTCTGTCCACTGTGAGTGATAATGCTGTCTATGACGCATTCCCGGTACACATGTGGAATCGAGGAATGCTAAATGCCTGCACAGCTTTGGAAATGGAATGTCTCTTCAGTCTGGCACCCACTATCATGCCTCGTTCAGACTCCGATAATCCATGTCTCCTTGCCTCGACCACGCTGGCCGCCCCCTGAGGGAACAGCACTTCATAATCAACCTACATACTGATGTCACATGACGTTCAGCATGCCAGTGTGTATCTGTATCTTCCCGCTGTGGGTCCTTTTCCTGTTTGTGCTTTAGTCCCATCCGGCTCGTGGTAGCTCTCAGATTCTCCTGATTGCTGAAATGCTTTCCTTTTCACGCCCCACTATGGGGGGTGGAGCTTGAGTGGACTGCTGATTGGACAGAGCTTGCATGTGAACCTGCTTTCTTGTAGTTCAGTTTTAGACCCTTTAAATTCTACCAGATCAATCAGACAACGCTCCCACTCTGACACTATCCGATTACCAAATACCAGACCTTATAATCAACAGCAGACCACGGTCAGAGTGAAGTAGTCCTAGTGCTTTGATTTTCGCAGCCTACTGCCCGGAATTTGATTAGTTCATTTCTCATAGATTAGTCTGTGTAATCAGGACTCTGATAATCACTAGTTCAGTGACTGAAAATCAAGGCATCAGCACAATTCGATTGCCTTATAGCTAATACTGTCGGGGGACAGTGAATGGGTGCCTCGATTACTTCTGTCGGTCTCTCTTTTACCATTGTAGCGGATCCTGGAATGAGGAATTCCATGTCAGACAAAATTCATCCCTTTTTATTGGTTGAGTAGAAGTTTGTATTTTTGTTTTCCTCCTGAATCGTTCTCGTTCCTTTCACTTACTGTCTTACATACACAGTATAATATCATGCTGGTCTCACCACTGATATTCATCAAATAATATTTATATCGTGGCTGGATTATTGGGATATAATATATGTCTGGAGCATTTTGATTTACCCTGGACTGGAGTAGGAGTATTGATGATACTATATCATGACTGGAGTAGCTATTCGTGATATTATATCCTGTCTGGAGTATTTTGATTTTATATTGTGACTGGAGTATTGTCAGATTTAATTTACTCGCGACTGGGACAGTATTTTGTGATATTTATATCGCAACCAAACTGGATATTGTGATATTATATGTTGTGGACTGTTTTAGTATCTGGATATTATACGTTGAACTGGAGTATTGTGATGTATAGCGAGGACTGAAGTATTGGGATATTATATCGAGACTGGCGTATTGGTGATGTTATATCGTGACTGGAGTATTGTGATGTTATATCGCGACTGGAGGATTGTGATGTATATCGTGGACTGGAGTATGTGATGTTATATCGAGACTGGAGTTTGGATATTATATTGTGGACTGGACGTATTGTGACTAGTATACTCGTTTTTTGACTGGAGTCGTATTGTAGATATTTATATCATGACTGGATGTATTGTGATATTATATCGTGATGGAGAGTAATTATTGTATATATAATTGTGGACTGGAAGTAGAGTATTGTGATATTATATCGCGACCGGAGTATTGTAGATATATGTATGAATGGAGTATTTTGATTATGTTATATCGTTGACTGGGGTTTTATTGTGATATATTATGACTGGAGTATTGTGATATTATATCGCGACTGGAGTATTGTAGATACTATATCGAGACTCTGGGAGTATTGTGATATAATTGTCCGACCTGGACGTATTGTGATATTATATGTGTTGACTGGAGTATTGTGATGTTATATTATGACTGGAGTATTGTGTTATTAATACTGTGGACTGGAGTAAGTTAGGGGGTATTGTTGAGTTATATCGTGACTGGAGTATAGTATTGTGCTATTATATCGCAACTGAGTATTGTGATATTATACTGTTGTGACTCAGGGTATTGTGATGTGTATATCGTTGACTGGAGTCATGTGATGTTATATTGTGACTGGGAAAGTAGTATTGTGATTTATTTATACGTGACTGGGAGTTTGTGATGTTATATCGCGACCCGGC
>JAMWET010000095.1:0-16201 GCA_024036415.1 Prochilodus magdalenae | reverse complement strand
ACACAAAAGGTATTAATGAACTGACAGAGTGATCTGGAGATTGATCCCTGATTGGTAGCTAGAGAGCACAGTGACGTCAGACACCAGAGAATGATGGGAGTTGTAGTATAAAGGAGAAGCAAGTGCAGAGGGAGAACCAGCAGACGCGACACTGCCCAGCGGTGTTGCCAACATAGACAGCCTTTTCGGTATGAAGTGAAATCGGTGACTGTGGTGTCCAGAGGTCCAAAAGCACACAAGACCTCCAGTCTGATGCCACGGTGCGTTTGGTACTGCTGGCCTTGAGAACTTGTTGTTTCCTTTTTTTGTGCTACCTCATTTAACACTTCTTTAACACCCACAATGACGCAGCTGTTATCTACAGCACGTATATACACCACTTGTGAATGATTCTTCACAATGAGAGAGTCAGACATGAGAGATCCTGCACAGGCACCTGTTCCAAACTCAACTCAAAATCCACGGCCATACTGACCAGCACTCCTTTTTTTTAATCTCTCGTTCCCTTGCCTTTCTAACTGCCTAGCCACACGTTTGCAACTACTTAGCAACATGGGCATACACTTTACATAAGCTGGCATGAGAAATCCTACATGTGCACCTGTTCCAGCCTTCAGAACCTGCAGTACTGTACTAGACCACTGGGTAATGTTAACGCAATGGAAGTATGTTTAGAAGAAGTTCTGCAGGGCTGTTTACTGGTTAATGCTGCAGACCATCATGTACACACCCTGACCTACAGCCCACTCGCATGGCTACTTTAAGCTTTTGCTATTTTCAGTTATGAGAACATTTCCTGCTTCCTCTGCTGCAGTGCATTATTTAAAAATAAGACTTAATCTGTTCGTTCTGATCGAGACTGATGTGTTTGCATGCAGCTTTTGGATCCGACATACAGTCTCAGGTCAGAACCCCACAAATGCAATGTTGGTCTGACCTGCACTCATCTCTCTTTCTCAGTCCCTTGTTCCACCTATAGAGCCCCATTAATTTTTGGCCCTAGTCAAACCCTATTGTTTCCTTTAGCTGACAGCCACCAAACTGCATGTACTCCCTCAGGGCAGGTTCCCAAACTGTAATCCACATCCATACTGCACTCCTATGTGTTGCCACCTGGGACACTATAACAACCAACACCAAATCTTTGTAGCTTCCTAGCAACAAACTTTAAGCTTATTCAGGACGTACACTTTTCATAGACTGGCATGAGAGGAATCAGGCATAGACACCTGCTCCAGCCTTCGGAACCTGCAGTACTGTACTAGACCACTATGTTTTAATAGAAGTTCTGCAGGGCTGTTTACTGGTTAACGCCTCAGACCATCACGTATATGCCCTGACTTACACCCCTTGCACCCCCACTCACATGGCTGGTGATCTGCTTTTGCTATTTTCAGTCGTGAGAACGTTTGCTGCTTCCTCTGCAGCGACGCATCATTTAAAGATAAGACATCAGTTTTGGCCCCACTCCAACCACATTGTTTCCTTTGCCTGACAGCCGCCAAATGGCAAGAACTCAATGAAGGCCCAAGCTCTAATGCACAGCTATGAGGTCCTGCATGTTGTTTATTGATCCCTCGTTAATCCAATGCACTTCTATTCATTTTGGCAATCAGCCACACCCAGAGACAAACACCATATACTGATACTGAATTATAGCCAAAAGCCCTGCCTTGTATTCCACAACAGAACAGGGTAAGGAACATCTCAGTTACTGTTTAGATATGAGGACCCATCACAATAAAGGGTTTTGTTCCACGGCTGTCTGAACAAGATGGCAGAAAAGATGTGAGAAAATGAATGTGTTGAATAATTTTTCTTAATTGAAATTTATTTTGCTTATAGAAAGTGCCACAGACAACATGCATATTAATTCACTAAAAACAGGATGATGTAAAGTAGCAAGTCTGTGACTGTTTAGCTAAACATTATTTATTAACATACACTCTATTGCCAAAAGTATTGCCCCATCCAAATCCTTGAATTCAGGGGTACCAAACTTTCATGGCCACAGGTGTATAAAACCTAGGCACGAAGACGGCTTCTTTCACATTAGTGAAAGAACTGGTCGCTCTTAGAAGGGAATTCCAGCATAGTAGCGTGATATAGCAAATGCTACTTGTCTGATTGCATTGTGCCGAGTGTAAAGTTTGATGGAGCGGGGATTATGGTGTGGGGTAGTTTTTCAGGAGTCGGGCTCGGCCCCTTAGTTCCAGTGAAAGGAACTCCTAATGCTTCTGCAGACCAAGAGTCTCTGGAAAGTTTCATGCTCGCAACTTTGTGGAGCAGTTTGTGGACGACCCCTTCCTGTTCCAACATGACTGCACACCAGTACACAAAGCAAGGTCCATAAAGACACAAATGAGCGAGTTTGGTGTGGAAGAACTGGACTCACTTCAACCCAATAGAACACCTTTGGGATGAATTAGAGTGGAGACTGTGAGCCAGGCCCTCATGTCCAACATTGTCTAAACCTTGGGGAAAGCTTTCCAAAGACAGTTGAAGCTGTAATAGCTGCAAAGGGCAGTCCAACGTTATATTCAGCTTGATGGATTAAAAAAGGGATGTCAGTCAAGTTGTTATGCATGTGAAGGCAGACGAGCAAATACTTTTGGCAATGTAGTATATCTATGCCTCTCTGAAATAGAAAAGCCAAAGAAGACGATGTAGAAGCCCAAAGCGAAACCCAGCTACCTCTCTGGTGGGATGAGGGTGTTATATGTTTAATTGGATGGTGGCGTATTCAGACTTATCTCCAATGTCAGTAACTGTAGGTGTAGTTCCAGGTCTGCTACTGTGGACTACAGTGGAGTACGTAACTTCATCTGTTGCAGGTGTAGAACTGTGGACTACAGTGGAGTAGGTCACTTCATCCTGTATAAAGATAATGAATGGTAATTAACACACAACACAACACTTCAGAGCTCAACTTAGAATTTATATGGTCTTCAATAAGGTTAATGGGCTTCCTGTCCATGGTGGGCCCTTTAGCGGTTGTATTGGTTAGCTTAGATGTTGGTGCTTTGTTTACAGACTTGCTCTGGCTGAACTGTGCAGTAGTTTGACCAACCCAGGTTAAAACAGTCTGAGTGCTAGCATTTTTGCTAATGTAAGAGATGCACACAGGCAGTTAAAGTCAAACTTGGCAACATGATCAATTTCCAGATTAGTTATGAGCATTAATAATATAGCTAACTAATATAAATATGAGTGTGTGGATTAGAGGGACCACATCAGAATGCTGAGATCTCTGTTGTGTTTTACAGTCAGTGCTGTAAATGATGGGATATGATGGCATAAAGATATTTTGATATATGATGGAATATGATTAAATGTGATGGGGTGTAAAAAGATGTGGATAGATGTAATGGGATGTAGGAACTCACCTGTGTTTTCTCCTCCTCCTTCTTTAGCCTTCTTTGCTCTTGGCTCTCCATCTTCCCTCGTCCACGTCCTGCAGAAAGACACACAAGATAAGAGTGAGACACAGATACTTCACATAGCTGTTCACACTTATTTGTGTGTGTGTGTGTGTACCTCTGTATCTCCAGTAGAGGACTCCTCCGAGCCCCAGCAGGAGGAGAAGAACAGGAATTAGGATGAAGAAGTGAATGGAATGATCTGTGTCTGGAATGAGAGTGTGTGTATGTGTAAGGAGGTGTGATAAAGGGGAGATAAACACATCTGTAACAACCCACATCCAGCTGCAGTCAGTGTGCTGTGGTTACCAGTAGGTTTTGGGGAGGAACTGATGGTTGAATTGGTTGGACCAGTGTTGCTGTTGACCGCTGGTGTAAATGTTGAAGTTTTGGGTACGAGCTCTGTAGGTACAGAAGAGTTTCAACAACGCAGACAACTTGCTGTACACAGTAACATGAACCTTTCCTAAACAGAACACATTAAGCTTTGCTTTGAGATGAATAAATGAACAGTATGAATATTACTGGGATGATAAACTAATAAATATAAGAATCAATTTCTCCAGCTTCTGATGTTTCTAACCCATACTTGTTAAAAGAACACCCTGAAAATACATCTTCTACAACAAACTGAAATTACATTTTTATGTTATTTCACATATTAGAAGATAATTCAAAGAAGCTGAGAAATTATAATAAGTAAAAGAAAGCATCTCAAATCCATCTGCAGTCAGTGAGCTGTACTCACCATTAGCCTTTTCAGTGGATGTTGCTGTTGTAGGTTTAGTTGGAGCGTTAGTTGGAGGTTTATGCGGTCCCTCTGTAGAGAGAAGGGTTGATAGTCAGGGCGGGAACACATTATCAGTGTAAAATAGCACAACAGTGTATATATATATATATATATATATATATATATATATATATATATATAATTGTTGTAATTCATCCACATTGGAGGGTTTTAGAGCATGAACTGCCTTTTTAAGGCCATGTCACAGCATCTCAATAGGATTTCTCAATAGGTCAGGACTTTGATTAGGCTACTCCAAAATTTTAACTTCGTTTTTCTCAGGCCATTCAGAGGTGGACTTGGTGGTATTTTGGATCATTGTCCTGCTGTAGAACCCAAGTTTATTTCAGCTTGAGGTCACGAACAGATGGCCAGACATTCTCCTTTAGGATCTTGTAGACAGCAGAATTCATGGTTTCATTTATCACAGCACCTCTTCCAGGTCCTGATGCAGGACAGAGCCCCAGACCATCACACTACCACCACCATATTTTACTGTAGGTATGATGTTCATTTTCTGAAATATGATGTTACTTTTTAGCCAGATGTAATGAGACACACACCTTTTTAAAAAGTTTAACTTTTGTCTCATCAGTCCACAGAGTACTTTCCCAAAAGATATTTTCTTGCAAAATTGAGTTGAGCCTTAATGTTCTTTTTGCTCAGCAGTGGTTCCATCTTGGTAATCTGCCATGCAGGCCATTTTTGCCCAGTCTCTTTCTTATGGTGGAGTCATGAATGCTGACCTTAAATGAGGTAAGTGAGGCCTGTAGTTTTTTGTGACCTCTTGGTCGTCGCTGCACTTTTTTAGTCGGCCACCCACTGGCAGTTCACCACTGTTCCACGTTTTTGCCATTTGTGGATAATGGCTCTTACTGTGGTTCGCTGGAGCCCAAAATTTTCAAAATGGCTTTATAACCTTTTCCAGACTGAGATCTCAGTTACTTTTTTTCTCATTTGTTCCTGAATTTCTTTGAATCTTGTCATGATGTCTAGCTTTTGAGTATCTTTTGGTCTACTTTGCTTTGTCAGGCAGCTCCTATTTAAGTGATTTCTTGACAGAAAACAGGTGTGGCTAGAGAAATTAAACTCAGGTGTGATAAAAGCACAATTATGTTTTAACTGGGGGCAACCACTTGTTCACACAGGGCCATGTAGGTTTTATTTATCAGGAATGATAAGTCATTACAAATTGCGAAATGCACATCACAAGAGTTATCTATCTTCTTGCTACACTAGTGCGATATTGACAGCATTTCAACTCCAGTCTGTGCTTGTATACAGCTTTTTGATCTAATGTATGTGTTTTTATTTTTTTGAAAAACTTAAATTATGAACTTTATTTTCCATTATAAAGGAGTGAGTTGGAAAACTTCTGATAAAAACAGACAGACACCGTTTTGCACGCTTTATCTCAGTGCAGACCCCCAGGTGTGAATTCAATGTTGGCCTGACCCGCACCCACATTTCTTTTTTTTTTTCCCCATCATATATATTGTATCATATCTGCAGGAGACAATCCGTTTCCCTGATATTAACTTTACTGATGTTTCTAACACAGTCTCAGAAACACACTGAGCTGAGAGATCTGTACTCTGTGTATCGTCACTGTCGAGTGAAAAACACGCATCTCCACTTTAGTCCAAACAGCAGCTGCAGTTTACACTGTGCTTTCATGATGAACGGACCAGCTGCCTTTCAGGTGATACTTGTTTTTCTCTGGAAGTGACCATATAAGATGTGTTAGGTGTGCTTTAGTGTGGGGAAGGGACATATGTGGACACACACACACACACACACTCATACACACACACACACACACACACACACACAAACAAATACATACATAATTATTGCAAACAGCTGCAGATAATAACGACAGTGTGAATCTCATTCAGAGATAATAAAGCTAATAAACCAAAATCATAGTCACATTCATATTTTAATATCTCCAGTGAAACTGTCTTGATTTTCAAAGTGAACATACATGAGAACATAACTCTAGGATAAACCGTTTCCCCCAGTGTGTTCAGTTCAGCAGATAAGTGTGTAGAAGTGTGTCTCTGTACAGGATGTGTAACTCATTAACACTTAGAAACTCAACACACTGTTACACATGAGTGCAGGTGGACAGTGATGAGGGGCGGTGCTTAAAAGCTCCTACAGCTGGTTCTCTATATGGTTACATGTATTAATAAGATCTGTAATGCAGTAAGAATATAAACTGAGTGTTTTACCTTTTACAGTGAGTCTGATGGTTACATGTGAACCTTTAACAGCACACTGGTAATCTCCTCCATCCTCTTCAGTCAGGTGTGATATGAGTAGAGAGAGATTTCCTGGAGAGGAATCATTAAACAGCTGAACTCTGTACTGGCCACTCTCACTGGATATCTCTTTCCATGTGTTTGCTGTGCTGTTGGGCCTCTTCCAGATTAATCCCTCAGGTTTGGTGTTAATGTCAGTGCAGGAGCAGGGCAGCAGTACTGATCCTCCTCTATGTGCTGTGATATTCAGTAGTTGTTCTCTGTTCTCCAGAGTGCAGCCTGTAGAAACACACATCAGTAAGATCAGATTAACTCTATACTCTGTGTATGACATCATCACTACAGTTTATATTGTAGGTATGTGATTTAAACCCTCAGATTTGGATGATTAACACTGTTTAACTGAAATCAGAAAGAAAACTTCTTCACCCATACGCAAATATCACACATGTACATATACAAGACTTTCATATATGAAATATAAACCCATATGAAGAGAAACATATATGTACAGATTTGTGTAAACTGTGTATGAAACCTATTAAAGATTGGAGCAATTTCATATATAGACATATACGTCTAACCTATATAAATATATATGCTCATGTATGTGTATAATACATTTATGACCTGTATGTTACATATATAATATTTTATACATAAAAAGTACCAAATATAAGCTGTGCTTGAATATTTACATCACTTATCCATATGTTCTAGATACCGTCATGGCCGAAAGTGTTGGCACCCCTGAATTTTTTCTCCCAGAAAATTATTGCAATTACACGTTACATGTTTATTTTCTTTGTGTGTATTGGAACAACACAAAAAAGCAGAGGAAAAAAGGCAAATTTGACAATTTCACACACAACTCCAAAAATGGGCCAGATAAAATTATTGGCAGCCTCAACTTAATATTTGGTTGCACACCCTTTGGAAAAAATAACTGAAATCAATGGCTTCCTATAACCATCAACAAGCTTCTTACACCTCTCAACTGGAATTTTGGACCACTCTTCTTTTGCAAACTGCTCCAAGTCTCTCATATTTGAAGGGTGCCTTCTCCCAACAGCAATTTTAAGATCTCTCCACAGGTGTTCAATGGGATTTAGATCCGGACTCATTGCTGGCCACTTTAGAACTCTCCAGCGCTTTGTTTCCATCCATTTCTGGGTGCTTTTTGAAGTATGTTTGGGGTCATTGTCCTGCTGGAAGACCCATGACCTAGGATGCAAAACCAGCTTTCTGACAAAGGGCCCTACATTGCTACCCAAAATCCTTTGGTAATCTTCAGATTTCATGATGCCTTGCACACAGTCAAGGCACCCAGTTCCAGAGGCAGCAAAACAACCCCAAAACATCTTTGAACCTCCACCATATTTGACTGTAGGTACTGTGTTCTTTTCTTTGTAGGCCTCATTCCGTTTTTGGTAAACAGTAGAATGATGTGCTTTACCAAAAAGCTCTATCTTGGTCTCATCTGTCCACAAGATGTTTTCCCAGAAGGATTTTGGCTTACTTACATACATTTTGGCAAACTGCAGTCTAGCTTTTTTATGTCTCTGTGTCAGCAGTGGGGTCCTCCTGGGTCTCCTGCCATAGCGTTTCATTTCATTCAAATGTCGACGGATAGTTCGAGCTGACACTGATGCACCCTGCGCCTGCAGGACAGCTTGAATTTCTTTGGAACTTGATTGGGGCTGCTTATCCACCATCCGGACTATCCTGCGTTGCAACCTTTCATCAATTTTTCTCCTCCGTCCACGTCCAGGGAGATTAGCTACAGTGCCATGGGTTGTAAACTTCTTGATTATGTTGCGCACCGTGGACAAAGGAACATCAAGATCTCTGGAGATGGACTTGTAACCTTGAGATTGTTGATATTTTTTTCACAATTTTGGCTATCAAGTCCTCAGACAGTTCTCTTCTCCTCTTTCTGTTCTCCATGCTTAGTGTGGCACACACAGACAGACAATGCAAAGATTGAGTCAACTTCTCTCCTTTTTATCTGGTTTCAGGTGTGATTTTTAAACTGCCCACACCTGTCTTATCACAGGTGAGTTTGAATGAGCATCACATGCTTGAAACAAAGTTATTTACCCTCAATTTTGTCTGGCCCATTTTTGGAGTTTTGTTTGAAATTGTCAAATTTGCCTTTTTTCCTCTATTTTTTGTGTTGTTCCAATACACACAAAGAAAATAAACATGTGTATAACAAAACATGTGTAATTGCAATAATTTTCGGGAAAAAATTCAGGGCTGCCAACACTTTCGGCCATGACTGTATACATGTAAGACACATATGCAGAATAACTGATGGATAATAAATAAAATGAAATGTAATATGTTTATGTATAAATGTATCACATATCTAAAAAAAAAAATTTTTCTTGCATATATATTATGTTCATATACATTAATTATGACCCAAAAGTCATCTATACATGTGACAATTACACATCTACATATAAAACATACACATATGTGTTTAAAATCAATAAGGAAAACATATGTAATCATACAGAATATGTGTTTATATGATGTTTTAATAAACCTATAGATGTATTATGTATGGCTAATGCAATCCATATGAAAATAAATCCTATAGATGTTTCCCATATATGCAAATATAAACATTTAATTACGGGATTTTTATGTGTTTTGAAGTTATATCCACATATATCCAGAAGGCGTATGTATGTGACAATAATACATCATGTTATAAGTTAGATTTATGTAAAACCCACTCCTGATATAGGGACATATAACTTATATATTTCCATGTGGGAATAAACAGAATATATATATGATTATATATAGCTGCTGTAGAAAAAGATGAATCTCCATTTACATATTTATTCAGTTTCAGTTCTTTTAATTTTGTACTAAAAACTTCAGAAGTGGGCCAAAACCTCGATCTAGATTTGAATGGCATCAGCATCTCAGTAACAAGATACATGAACTGCACTCACCTTCAGAGACATGAAGCCCAATGAAGAAGAGAAGATAAACAGTCAGCAACATGGTCACTAGTACACCAACACTGAGTCCACCGCACACTGACCGCTCCACACCCAGCACTACACTCGCCCTGTATACACACACTGAGTACCCAACTCTCTCAGCAGCTCTTCACTGGAGTGTAACCCACTCTAATGTACGTGCAGCTCACAGGAGCTGAGTTTAAACCAGCTAGACCGGAACTCTTCTGTCTCTTAAAGACTTCAGCAGCCGCTTCTACAGAGTCACTAACCACACACGATGACGTCGGGGTCTCTGAGTCATGAGAACAGTTACTACTTCCTCCTTGGTGTCATCTCACACCAGGCACGAGTGAACATGAGAAACAAGCAAGACACTCTAAGGATAGGGGTGGGGTGGAGGAGTGGTGTTACTTGTTTTGCTTTGGAAATCATTTGCACCTAACTATTTGTCCATATTGCAACCTTTGCAAATATTATATTACTTATTTCTTCCTGTTGATTTCCTCCTCTGGATTGTGATGGGTATATAGGATGGTGGATGGGAGAGATGAAAGTTCTAAAACTGAAGTTTCTATTCTGCATTGATCTGTTACCAGTCTCAAACAACCAGTTGATTACAAAACACTGGTGCTGAGGATAAACTGGAGGATGCTGTTTCAGCACCATGGACAGTGACTGACTAGGTAGGATGTTGGAAGCTGCACAAAATGTGTGAAGATTATGGAGAAATGGTTGGAGATTAACTAATTATGGCAAATTACATATTCCAGATTTACTAAAGGTTCAGGTGGATACTGTTTTTCTGGTTGGTTGTACACCAGTCTTTTTCCCACCTTTTCTAGCTGAAGGAGATGATGAAGGAGATGATTGTGGACTTCAGAAGGGGCAGACATGCCCACCTCCCCCTGAGTGTCGGAGGGTCTGCTTGGAAGTGGTCTCCAACTACAGGTACTTGGGTGTGCACCTGAGCAACAACCTCACCTGGAGCAACAACACTTCCAGCCTGGTCAGGAAGGCACATCAGCGGCTCTACTTCCTCAGGCGGTTAAGGCGAGCTGGGCTCGGGAGCTCGGTCCTCACCTCCTTCTACAGATGTGTGGTGGAGAGCGCCCTATGCTCCAGCATCAACATGTGGCACGGAAGCTGCTCTGCTGCAGATAGGAAAACTCTGCAGAAGGTGGTGAAGGCTGCAAAGAGGTTTGTCGGAGTAAGCCTCCCCACCACCACGGACATCTACACCACCAGATACAGGAAGAGGGCCACCTGCATCATGAAGGACCCCACTCATCCAGCACACTCACTTTTTGTCCCGCTCCCCTGAGGCAGGAGGCTGCGGAGCATTAAGTGTAAGAAGAACAGACTGAGGAACAGCTTCATTCCAGAAGCTGTAAGACTTCTAAACGCCACTTAGTCAAAACCACTGCACCGACACTTTGTGGACACTAGTCACTTTAAACACACTCTACTGCTACCTTTTCAATTTCCTGCTGCTCTTTCTCTCTGTATTGTTTATATATTTTTATATATTTATGTATATTTTATTTATTTAAAGTACTGTTTGGGTGTAACTGGGTCCTTGGGTACTACAGTTTCATTCCACCCCATGTATCACGTGATGCAAATGAGAATAAAGTCTCCTTGAATCCTTGACACTTAACAATGGTGGCAACCAGAAGCTCATTCCAGTAATGTGTACCTGTTACTGTCAGGTTCTAGTCCACCTACTTAAATCACACATTCATGGCAAATCAAAAACCTAGTTGTTGCCATATTGTGACCCTGGGTCATTTTCTTTGTACATGTGGTGTAAGGAGAGCTCTCAGTGTAATATATCTTCAACTAAACCTTCCAGCAAATCCAGCATTATTTCATATTAATATGCCCATCAAAAACAAACACACTACTTTCGGTCAAAGGTCCATTCATTCAGTCGTTCAGGTATTTATTCATTTATCTTTTAAGCTGCATATCCTTTTAGGTCATGTGGGTGCTGGAGTCTATCTCAAAGCTTATTGGGCAGAGGAAGGAAACACCCTGGATGGGCCACCAGTCCATTACAGAGCAGATGCACAGACATCCACATTCACACCTAGAGGCAATTAAGCATCTCCAATTCACCCACTTTGGACTGTGGGAAGAAACCCACACAGAGGCAGGAAGAACATTCGAACTAGAGAGAGAGAACATGCAAAAAAATCAAACCATAGATGTCAATAAAGTTATGTGTAATAAATAATTTGTACAAAAGCCTTTGTTTGTCACGACAGCTTTGAGATGCCTCCTGTATAGAGAAACCCGTCACATGCATCGCTCAGGTGTGATTTTGGCCCATTCTTCCACACAAACACTCTTCAAATCCGGAAGGTTCCGTGGGCTCCTTCTATGACCTCCAAGCTTTAATTCCTTCCACTGATTTTCAGTTGGATTCAGATCAGGTGATTGGCTGGGTCATTCTAGCAGCTTTATTCTCTTTCTCTGAAACCGACTGAGAGCTTCCTTGGTTGTGTGTTTGGGATCATTGTCTTGCTGAAATGTCCACCCTCCTTTAATCTTCATCGTCCTGGTAGATGGTAGCAGACTTTTATCAAGAAGGTCTTTGTGCATTTGTCCATTCATCCATCCTTCAATTGTATTCAATTATAAGCGTTCCAGTGCCGTGTGAAGAAGAGATGAAGAGCGTCTGCCTACAGTTCAAAACACTCAAAAGCTGACCAATCTAATGTCACAGTGCATGTGCGGACAGTTCATACAAGCAATCAAAGACACGGTCTCGTCTACCATTGCTGAATGCTGCTCAACAGAGGGAGCCTGAAAAACTGGAGAAGTCCTACATATACATCCCTGACCCTTTTCAGAGACTACACTAACACACTGGTGTTAATGCAGCACTGATAACACATCACGAAAGGCAGTTCTGCAGAGCTGTTTACTGGCTATAGCTGAGAACCGTCACGCACACGCCCTGACTTCCCCTCCCCCTACCACCACTGCCCCATTCATACTGCTGATGTGATGGTGTGAAGATATGTTGGGGATGTTTGCT
The DNA here is from genome assembly GCA_024036415.1 of Prochilodus magdalenae. Taxonomy (NCBI): domain Eukaryota; kingdom Metazoa; phylum Chordata; class Actinopteri; order Characiformes; family Prochilodontidae; genus Prochilodus; species Prochilodus magdalenae. The sequence goes on along the minus strand of JAMWET010000095.1, from coordinate 3,698 downwards.
GCTTACCCAGAACATGTGAACAATAAGACCCAAACAGTATGTAAGACCTTAACAACCACCTTGAATGCCATGGCAATCACCTAACAACATCAAAGCAACTATAGTAAATGTTTAGCAACACCACATCAACTACCTGGGATACCATAGCAACCGCAGAGCAAACATTTTGTATACCATAGCAATAGGCTAGCAAGACCTTAGCACCCGATTTGGTGGCATAGCAACCACCTAGCAACCAATATGGATACCATAGCAACCACCTAGGGACACCTTAACTACCACCTGGGACACCTTTCGAGCTGTCTAGGAACATTGTTGCAACTACCTAGCAACTAGTTTAAGCTTGTTCAGGACGTACACATTTCATAGACTGACGTAAGAGAGATCCTACACATGTAGCTGTTCCAGCCTTCAGAACCTGCAGTACTGTACTAGACCACTGGGTAATGTTAATGCAATGGAAGTCTGTTTAGAAGAAGTTCTGCAGAGCTGTTTAATGGTTAAAGCCATGACCTACACCCCACTCGCATGATTGGCTGCTTTGAGTGTTTGCTGTTTTCAGTTATGAGGTCATTTCCTGCTTCCTGTGCAGCGATGCTTCATTTAGAGATAAGACTTGAGCAGCTGCTGTTCGATCTGAACAGGAATGGTGAGTTCGCATGCAGCTTTCTCAGGCCAGAGCCCTGACCACAAATGCAATGTTGATCTGACCTGCACTCATCCATTTGTCTTGTTTTCCTCTATCCCTTGAGTCCCATTCATTTTTGGCCCTTTACCTGCCAGCCACCAAACTGCATGTACTCACTCAGGCCAGGTCGCCAAACTGTAATCCATATCCATATGGTCTTATTAATTTTTCAATCCCCTTCCTCCCACGGACTTTCATTATTTTTTCTCAGTTCAAGAATGTAAAAAATACACATTCATCAAAATTGTCTTAGCGTATTTGGCCTTACCTAATGTCAAAATATGTAAACACAGTTGGAGAATATTTATAATATTAATAAGAATATTGTGACATTGCTCAAAAACTGCTGTCTTTATTCAGAAGAGCAGAAGAAGCCACATTATGAACAGCTTGAATAGAAGGCTGGTCACTCAGAGCCTAGAATGACACATACAGCAAAGACGTATATGGTAACTGGTTCAGTGATTGGTCCAGAGGAGGGCTAAAAGTTAAATTAGCTATGCAGAATGTATGGGTGTGGGGGAGCTAGCTGCTTCCTGTTTTTTGTGGTGCGTCATTTATCAGTTCATACAGGCCCTCAAAGACACGGCCATCTACCATTGCTGAATGCTGCTCAACAGAGGGAGCCTGGGAAACTGGAGAATTCATACATATCCATCCCTGGCTCTTTTCAGACACTACACTAATACATTGATGTTAATGCAGCACTGATAAAGCATCACGAAAGGCAGTTCTGCAGAGCTGCTTACTGGCTATAGCTGAGAACCGTCACAAACACACCCTGACTTCCCCTCCCCCCACCACCACTGCCCCATTCACACTGCTGACGTGATGGTGTGAAGATATGCTGGGGAAGTTTAAGAGCTGTTTACTGGTTACTGCTGCAGACCACCATGTCATGACTTACACCCCACTCATGATTGGCTGCTTTGAGCGTTTGCTGTTTTCAGTTATGAGATCATTTCCTGCTTCCTGTGCAGCGATGCTTCATTTAGAGATAAGACTTGAGCAGCTGCTGTTCGATCTGATCAAGAATGATGTGTTTGCATGTAGCTTCCTCAGGCCAGACCCCCGACCACAAACGCAATGTTGATCTGACTTGCACTCATCCGTTTGTCTTATTTTCTCTATCCTATAGAGTTTTTGGCCCTACTCATACGCTATTGTTTCATTTACCCAACAACCACAAAACTGCATGTACTCACTCAGGTCAGGTCGCCAAACTGTAATACATATCCATACTGCACTCCTCTATTTACTCATTTATTCATTTTCATCTCCCATTCCTCCCATAGACTCTCATTCATTATTTCTCAATTCCAAAATGTAAATTCCAAAGTGTGTGTGAGTGTGTGTGTGAGTGTGAGTATGTGTGTGTGTGTGTGTGTGTGTGTGTGTGTGTGTACACTATCAGATCAGATTATTTTAGCTACTTCTGAATGTGTGTCTGTGTGGCGCACACACATGGGTTAAGCAGGGCTGTGTGTATGTGAATGTGTGAGAGTGTGTAGATGGGCGTGTGAAGTGAATGTGTGCTGCTTCTGTTCTGCTTATTTACATTAACTGTCTGTTACCACCTGAACAGAACTTAGCCGTGTATAGCCCACCTAGTCTTCTAATGGTAATGAACAGAACCCCACTCTAACCCCAACACAATACAACACTATAAACACATACACACGTCTCAACCTTAACATAACAAGACTACATCCACACAAACAACAACTAAAGTCACTAACATGGGGGCGGAGCATGCAAAACAGATCTGCAAAACCCACCACAAAAGCCCCTCTGCAAACAGACCAGTTGGCTTCGCTGTCCTAAACGTTCAAACTTTCTGGCGTTCTACAAGGTCCTTCAAAGCTGCAGTAGGACATATCATGTTGGTCAGGGATAAAGGCCAGTTCAGTGGTAAGTGTTCAGTTACAATGCTCTACAAGACTGTCACTCTGAAAATGGACCATCAAGCTCAAGTTCAGAGAGCACTCTACCCACATACAGAACTACCTGGACCTGCCTGATGCTACTGGAACTGGGTTGTTGATGCAGAAGAGCTGCCTGCTGTTAACTGTTAGAGGAGAATGTGTGGGCCTGGTTTCCTCTAAAGGCCTTGGCAGCCTTGTTTAGATATATGCCAGCATCGACTCCATAAAGTACCAGGAGATTTTCAATAAAGAAAGAACTGACTGCCTCTGTGAAAAGATAAACCTGAAGATGGAAATCATGCATCCATATCCACACAAAAGAGTTAACTGGACACACAGGTAAAGTTTTGTCATGGTGATCCATGTCCTGGAACTAAACACCATAGTAAATGGAGAAGGGCTCTGGGACCCCTGAGGAGGTTCAGGAGTTTCTGTATTGAGAAGTGGTCTCAGATTTCTTGCTCTGTATTCTCATGATATCACATTAAAGGAGACATATATAAGATTTTTAGTTTAAAATCCAAAATAAGCTAAAATGATCAACAGGACAAGAAGAAATACGCATCATGTTAAAGTTATCTACTAAGTTAGCATGCTAGCCAGCTAGCCCTATCCTGTTCTGTCTTGTAATAACACTTTGTACCTGAAGAGGTGATGGTGAGTCACTTTAGCATCAAGTCTGCCATCAGTCCAACATGAATAAATTAAGTCATGCTGTGACACACCAGGGGGCAGTGTGGGCACTTGCCCAGAAGAGTGGACTTGCCCTATGCACGGCACCCAGGGAGCAGTTGAGGGGAAACTACCTTGCTCAAGGGTACTTGACGCACGCCCTGTCAGTTCAGGGCCTTAAACCAACGACCCTGCGGTCACTAGATTCTTTAACATGTATCACAAGCACCAAATACAGGGATGCTTATAATAATAACACACATGGTTTAGTTAGATAATATGATTTATTGAATAAGGATAAGTGTGTTAGAGCACACCTAGTTATAATTTAGATTTCTCTTGTTTACAGGATGATGTTGATTAAATAATTCAGATTTCTCTTAGTAGCATTAAAAATAACATTAGTCTGGTTA
>JAMWET010000094.1:1170000-1258747 GCA_024036415.1 Prochilodus magdalenae | reverse complement strand
TATGAGCGACCGGAGTGATACACAATCACTCCTCATATACACAATACATACCCAGACACTGTACAATATACACTCTATCACATTATACACCATAATACACAACGACTCCACATCATTACACAGATACAATAACACACACTGCACAAATATACACGTCTACAACAGTGATACACCATATACACAACGACTCCACATATAACACAATACAGTACACACACTGTACGACTACCCCCCCCACACTCTACAACAGTATACACCATATACACCACACACTCAACAGCTACATTACACAATACATACACACAGCTGTACAATTATCACACTCTACACAGGGTAGGGGGTGGGACACCATATACACAACCACTCCACATATACACAATACATACACGCACTGTACAATATACACTCTACACAGTATACACCATATACACAACTCCACATATACACAATACATACAGACACTGTACAATATACACTCTACACATTATACACCATATACACAACGACTCCACATATACACAATACATACACACACTGCACAATATACACTCTACACAGTATACACCATATACACAACGACTCCACATATACACAATACATACAGGCACTGTACACTATACACTCTACACAGTATACACCATATACACAACCACTCCACATATACACACTACAAACAGACAACGTACAATATACACTCTACACAGTATACACCATATACACAACCACTCCACATATACACACTACAAACAGACACCGTACAATATACACTCTACACAGTATACACCATATACACAACCACTCCACATATACACACTACAAACAGACACCGTACAATATACACTCTACACAGTATACACAGTATACAAGCAATAAACAAAGTATATAAAGAAATGATATATAGTTTACACATTATTTACAAACTGTATAAAGCAGTAGTGTTGAGGAGGAGGCAGTAGCGTTGAGGAGGAGGCAGGAGTGTTGAGGAGGAGGCAGTAGTGTTGAGATGAAGGCTTTAGTGTGGAGATACTGCAACAGTATTAGTATACATGTACAAAGAGGAGACTGTAGTGTATGATCTGGCATGTGAGTGAAACCGATGAACACTATGGAGGAACAGAAGCAGATGATGGTCCAGCAGATGATGTTACTGGTCAGTTGTCTATGAAGGTGATAGCCTGAGGAAAGAAGCTGTTCCTGTGTCTGGTTGTCTTGGTGCACAGGGTCCTGCAGCACCTGCCAGATGGGAGTAGTTGGAACATGTTGTCCAGGGTGAGACAGATCTGTGATGATCCTCCCTGCCCATTCCCTGGTTCTTGAACAGTACAAGTTCTGGAGGGTGGGATGTGGAACACTGGTGCTCTTTGCAGCTGTCTTTATGGCCGTTTGTAGTCCTGTACTGTGGACCAGTGTTGATCAGCAGCTCCTGTGGGAGACCCAACTTCCGCAGCTGCCTCAGAAAGCACATCCTCTGCTGAGCCTTTCTGAGGATGGAGTTGACGTTAGTCTTCCAGCTCAGGTCTTGGGAAATGTTGACTAAGGCAAGTGAGGCCTGCAGGCGTTTGTGACCTCCTGGTTGTGTCATCCATACATGCTTCGATGTAGAAAACTGCACTGCAGCATCCCAGAAGTCCTCCATGCACCCTGATCACTCTGTTAGACCTTTGTGACTTAATCAAGCACACAATAGCACGAGGGAGCTCTGGAAAGCCCCATAACTGGATTTGGCCTCTCGATCCATACAGCTAGGAGGAATAAGCGTGACGGAGCTAATCAGGGCTGAAGAGGGTGTTTTCCCACTCTCTATCAAATGAGATTAAGCAAATGATACCATTACAACAATAAGCATTAAGGGCACGCCACATGGACGTCTCTCCAGCCCAATCTGATTTACATCAAACCGCGGGAGACAGAGCTAGTTCCAACGATTGCCATTACCCGGTCTGATTTGCCTGTTCAAGCGGGAGTTAGTAACAGGATTTCATGGTGCAGAGCAGCCTATTAGACCAGGGGTCCTGGGGTAATAACTCAGCAGAATGAAGAATCCTCGCAAGACACCATGCTTTCCATTTTCAACTCCGTTTCCTGTTCTGCACGTGCTCTCTCACCAACACAGCTACACACAGCCACAGTGGCTTATCGTGTAGAGGGGCTGCGGAGCATAAGGGTCCATATCAGTGAAAAAAACGCATATGCAGGAACCATGCTGCACGAACCACACAATCTGCTTTCAATGCACTCATCATTTTTATGAAGGTGTGACAAAAACCAATGTACAGTGTATCCCTCTAATTTAGATTTCATCAGCTTAGCCTCGTCCATACTGAAGTTAGTAGGAGTGTTTCGGCCTGGACTGCTGCTTGAAAGAGACACCATACAAGGAAGCCAATCAGAACAGAGCTCATTTACATACAGGGGTTGGACAATGAAACTGAAACACCTGTCATTTTAGTGTGGGCGGTCTCATGGCTAAATTGGACCAGCCTGGTGGCCAATCTTCATTAACTGCACATTGCACCAGTAAGAGCAGAGTGTGAAGGTTCAGTTAGCAGGTAAGAGCACAGTTCTGCTCAAAATACTGCAATGCACACAACATTATGGGACATACCAGAGTTCAAAAGAGGACAGACTGTTGTGCAACATCTTGCTGGCGCATCTGTGACCAAGACAGCAAGTCCTTTGTGATGTATCAAAGCCACGGTATCCAGGGTAATCGTCAGGCATACCACCAAGAAGGACGAACCTCCACCAGCCATCACGTTAGTGACCTGGCCCACTATTTCCTGCAAGAAGAATGGCTTAAACTCCCTCTGACCACTGTGCAGGACGCAGTATATGTCATTCCCAAGACCAACTGACGCTGTATTGGCCGCAAAAGGAGGCCCTACACCATACTAATAAATGACTGTGGTCTAAAACCAGGTGTTTCAGTTTCATTGTCCAACCCCTGTATATCATTTACAAAAAGAGCCTGTTTAAAGGTAACTGTATTTACATTGTGGTACTTGAATAAAGAGAGCCCTGCCAAAAACTAGGAAGGTGATGGAGATTCTGGGACCAGGTTATGAAGCCCTCGCAGATCGCAGCCCGTCCCCAGCCAAGACAACAGGGCTGGGACCAAACTGGTGGTGGCAGGGGGAAGAGGGTGGAGAACGTCAAAACGTCGACACCTGAAAGTAGCAGAACAGGAACGTAAGCTGAATCCTTTTAAAGACAAGTGGCAGACTTAGTGACGTAGCGTTGGAGGAAACACAAATCCTGCATTTACATGAGGACGGTAAACCAGGTCGGTTCCTAAATCCTAGACTGTTACATAACTGTTCTGACTATTATTATTAATTTATTGTTTATAACCTCCATAGTTAATGGTGGGTTTAGGAATACTTGGGGATATGTCCCCAAATGGGTGGGGTCCCAGATTGATACGGTGGGGGGGCATACGGGGGGGACCAATGGAGCAACAGCAAGGGGCGGGGGGCGAATGGAAGACAATGTAAAGAAAGCTATTCCAGCAAGTGCTGTGTGGTTGTATCCATGTTTGCCGGTCGAAACCGGTCATCTTACCCTGAGAGTTTCATAGTAAGGAACAACTTTAATTTACAGTGTGTTGGTGTCCAGATGGACAACCAGTAGCTAGTAGTGTAGTAGTAGCTAGCAGTTGGTGTAGCGTAGCGGATAACACCGCTACCGACCCATGTGGGAGACTGGGGGTCGATTCCCGGTCTGGGTGACTATGCTGTGCTTGGGCAAGACTCCTAACACTACATTGACCCACCTGTAATATGATTAACCTTGTAAGTCACTCTGGATAAGAGCGTCAGCTAAATGCCATAAATAGTAGAGGTAACGTTAGCGGGCTAGCAAGCCTTAAGTATCGTTAGCATAACTAGCAAAATTATTTTATTTAGTCGGCTTCACCATGAGGCTTATGTGTGACCATTGCGGTGTCTTACTGTAAACCAGCCAATCAGAATAGAGCTTGTTAGATTATCCATGAGCTCGCCAAACATTCTATGGCACCTTTAAGAGATGAAGAGAGGTAGAACAAGTCATGTAAATGACTAGATGTGGTACATAAACTCACACAAATATCATAAATGGATGCCAATAGTGAGAAGGAACTCCGGCATGTATGAAATATGAAATATTACAGTGGCTACCAATGTACGATGGCTTTAGAGCATTTACAGCTTCAGCTTTCATGAAAACACACCATATGTTTAAGATATCATTGCCCCGTAGCTTTTACTCCATGTGAAACGAAGCGTAGTCTAAGGAGCTCCAGACAAGGACTTCACTGCTGGTTCAGTGCCATCACTCAGACTCAGCTGGAGAAGCATCAAGCCGAGCGGTTTTCAAACTCACACGGACATCTTTCACTTACACTTGAGTGGCTCTCACGCGCTTAGCTTCATGATCACCAGCCCGAGCGCCAGCGTGGGTCTCGGCTGTAGGTGCACACCCTGAGCACACGCAGCTTGTGTCTGAAGGAGAAGGAAGAGACCACAGCAGGGTACAGAATACAGCTGGGGTTTTGGCCAGCAGGCTTCAGACTAGTTATGTAGGCGAGTGCAAAGCGTACCTCACACAACTGATGCCCGGTGTGATGAATCAGGATGGACCAGATGCCTGGCGTAACAGCAGAAACGGGAGGAAGGGCAACATGAAGACGTAGTAAATGAACAGACCAGGGTCAAAACCAGAGGGAGGCAAGACTTCAACATGAGGGGTATCAAAAAGAAGAGTGCAGAGCCTGGCAGGGGTCAAAACGAAAGTACTCAAGCTAGATCGAGCAAACTAAGCCGAAAGGGAATACGACGGAAGCAGGGTAAAGCATAAGCAAGGTCAAAATCACAGAGTGACAATGAACAGAGAAATGCTCGGTTTCCATTAGAGGAGAATGAGCAGGCTTTGGAAATCAGAACGTGGCCTTAGGTCCAGCTACTCTAGTACCTGCTAACCAAATAGAAAGCTTGTGGGGGGGAAAGTCCAGTTAGCCACCTCACCAGCCCAGGTGAGGCGATGTGTCTAGTGTTGTGGTGGGCTTTATGGAATTCCATGGAAGCTAAAGAACGCTGCACTGACCTGCCGGATATGCATGTAGGGCCTCCTGTTCTGAATGTGGATGTGATTGTCACTTGACACTGGTTACAACCATTAAGCACCCACGGGTGTCAACTGTGGTGTCCTCTGTGGGTGCTAATGCTACCTATGACATGTACACACATGACATTGTTGATGGAGGACTGTTAAATGGCTGCACAACTTTGGAAATGGAATGTCCCATCCATCTGGTACCCACTGCCATGCCTCTTCGTCTGTCCCATCCATCTGAAACCCACTATCCTACAAACATTCACATTGCCTTGTCATGAGCATGCTGGCCATTGCTCAACCTCAGTCACATGATGACATCTCACAACTTATTCGGCCCCCACACTGTATCCCATGACTTTTGGTATGTCAGTGTATACATTTAACACAAAGAGATTTATGGAAATTGGTCAGGTAAAAATGAAGCTTTGGAGGTGGACTCTAAAAGAGAGAGCGGGGAGTGAAAGGTACAGAGTACAAGCTCTGTAAATTCAGGTTTTAGGCTGTGTAGCACTGCGGTCATCATTGCAGCATTTTCACGGGACTCTAAAGGTGGGCGAGAATGGTGGTCAACTCCACACTTTTCTGCATCTGAGCAACACAATTCATCATAGCCTGTAGTCCGACGCATGTTTTGACCTCAACTCTGCCCACACTCAGGGCTAAAGTAGTGAATTCCCAATCAGGGCAAGGTGCGTTTCAGTTCCTCCCACACACAAAGCCAGGTCCTCCTTTGTAAAGTCAGACGCATTTCTCAAAACCAGCCTAGGCAGGTCTGGGTCAGAGTTGTAGGGGTCAGGCTTCGTCCAGCGGCACCTCATGTTTTGGAATTCAGCTGCTTTATATATCCAAATAAAAGTTCTTGCATGTTTTCTCTGTGTAAGTTACTCTTTTTTTATCAAATTTTATCAAACTGATTTAACACCCAAATTATCGGTCAGCTGACTTCCTATTGACATCAGTGAACTCAAGACTGCAGGGCAGCCATGTTGCTTACTTGTCCATTTGGTTTTGTATACAGTGTGCCATTGGCAGGTACATGCACAGCTAGACCCTAAGGAGATTTCACCTGGCCTGACCATCACAGTACAGGAAAGACTGCTGATAAAGCATGGACAATGTCTTTACAGACGGGGACACACTGAACGATGTGGTTACTCTGAACATGCTGCCAGTAAGGGGCACTAATAATTAGCTAAACCAATTACTATTGTAGGAAGCCTGGATTTCCATGAGGCAAACGGAGTTGTAATTCTCTGGTTCATAGCAATTAGATGGCATAGTGGAAAATATTGCGGCCTTGCATGCTGGAGATTGGGGCCCGAATCCGTTATTATGTAATAGCGCTAATATTTTTGGCCGCCGTGGGGAAAACCTCTCAACACTAACATCATTACGCTGTCTCTTTTGAAAAGACTGCCTGCAATATGCTGGAAATGCAATGAAAGGGGCATTCTGGCCTAAAACTAGGTTTTAATGTTATTGGTTGTGTTATGTGGTGTTCTGTAGTGGAGCGCTGTATCCTCTGTTCTCATCAGTTTGACAGAATTCACAGCTTTATATTACTTATGTGCACAATGCCCTGTCAGTACAATGCATACAACACTGGGAGTCCCTGTGATGCCAGCTAGGCCTGACTGCTAGCCGAGCCACTTATAGTAGTGTTACTTTTTAGCCTGTTCCTTCAATAATAATGTTGTAAAAAAAATAAAAAACAGCAATTCTCCCTTCATTCCACACCAGAGACAAGATTTCCAGCCATGGAAAAGAAGCCATTCTAAGGTAGCGTAGACAGAAAGTCAGAAACGTCATTAGAAGTCATTCCTTTGGTGGCCGAGAAAGCCCAGCGCACTGCAAGTTAAAAACGCGCTGCAAAGTCTCAAAACACAAACATCAAAATGACACGACTTGCACAACATTAGCCAAACACGCCGCAAGATCTGAAAACATAAGCATCAGAATGAGACCGCTTGCAAACCATTAACCCGAACGCGCTGCAAAGTCTCAAAACACAACGGAAGTGTTTCCGAGGGACACTGAAAGTGGACAGACCTGTTCGAGAGCGGGCTGCATGGACCTGGGCGTAGAGCCGAGACAGCCCCAGGTCCAGTAAAAGTGTATCTGATTATTAATAAATGTTGAGTCGGGTTATTGGCTGGGTTCTCGTGTTTACATTTCGTTCCACCTTAAACAGCGCACACCGAGTGGCTAAATTACGGTTCACTGTTTATTAATAGATATTCTTTCTGTTTATTGCCCAGTCTCTTGTGTTTTACACGCCCGCTCTCGAATGGGTCCGTCCACTTCCAGTGTCCCTCGGAAACACTTCCGTTGTGTTTCGAGGCTTGTTGCATGTGTGTTGGAAGCTGCATGTGTTTCAGTGTTTGCTGTGCGTTTGAGACTTTGCAGCGCGTTCAGTTGATGGTTTGGACAAAAGACTCCGGGTCGACGCTTGCAGAGTTAAAAGTCAAGGCAGGATGTTTATTAAACAGGGAAGTGATCAAACTAAGCAGCAGTGTAGATACAGCAACAAGGGTAGGGCTAGAAAACGTAGTCGAGGCAGGCAAAGTCGAAACCAGAAGAGACAATCAGCAGAGACAATCAAGTTAGGAGGAGAGGGCAAAAGGTTAGTCGAAACAGAAACAGAGATCAAGAACCAGAAAAGAGATAACACACAAAAAAAAACGCTCAGGATTACGTAAATTAGGTTCAGCTGTCCGCTAAAACTCCGGTGATGGAGAGTGAACCGGATTGGACACGGGCGTGGCGTCATCGAACGTTGCCCTCTGGGAAGCCTTCCGGAGAAGCACGGGAGCAGGGAAAACCCGGAAGCGTGACAGTTTGCAAGCGGTCTCCTTTTGATACTTGTGTTTTCAGGTATTGCAGCGTGTTTGGCTAATCTTGTGCAAGTCGTGTCATTTTGATGCTTGTGTTTTGAGACTTTGCAGCGCATTTTTAACTTGCAGTGCGCTGGGCTTTCTCGGCTACCGCACATTTTAGCTCAAAAAAAACCCACAAAAACAAAGTTACTCTTTTTCAAAACTTCAAGGTACATCATCCGACGTGCAGCTTCTCCAGTAATTTAGTATTTCTTCATAATTATATAATTTTTTATAATTATACAATTTATGATTTGTTTATTATTATAACAGACCGCTTTATAGATACAGTTTCCATTTCTGAAACGTTCAGACTTTATAAAATGCAGTGAAAGTATCCGTTTGATTTCTTATTTCCCTGAATGTTTATTAAACTGAAGAAAGTACAATGAAATGATTTCCAATGTTTTCTCTGACCAACTTGTTGCATTTTATGAATACCTTCACCGGTCAAAACCTCAGCCACCTGTGACTGAAGCGTAGCTGTCACGTCCTGTCTTGTCTTGCCCCTGTTTGTCTGTTTTCTCTGGTTTCCTGTTTCTGGTCACGTCCATGTGCCTTTTGTTGTCCTGTTCCATGTGTTTCTGTTTGTTTTGGTTACTGCCCCTCCTGTCTCCGCCCTCCTCTCAGGCCCCCTTACTTGTCCTTAGTTTATAGCTCCGCCCCTTCCCAGGTGTTCCTTGTTAGTCCTTGTTCATTTATACTCCCTGTTATTCCCTTTGTTCTTCTTGGTGTTTTGTCTCCATGTCCGTTGTTTCTGTTAGCCTGTTCCCTGTTATTTCTTAGTGTACCAGTGTCCTTGGTTCTGTTTTAATTTGAGCCTATTAAAGACTTGCATTTGGATCTGCCTCCTCGTCTTGACCCCACGTGACAGTACCTAATAGGGTGTATTACCTAGACAGCTGTGATTGGATTTGGCATGGACTGGACGACAAGTTCCTGGATGGAGGCCACATCAATGTTCAAATCCTTTTGCATTGAAGAATTGTGCAGTTGGTCCAGATTTGGGAATACTGGGATAGGTAAATTTGACTGTGTTACATTAATAAAGGTTGAGTAGAAAGAAATTTCAGAGCCTTATTTTTATTGCATTTCTCCAAATTGTCCCAAACCCTTCCAGGAATGAGGCTTGTATAGTACTTTAGTGTATTTCTGCAGCTCCCTAGACCAAAGTTGGTCACCTCTATGATGTCTTGGGGGTGCCATTAATTATGTGACAATACGTTCTTTGGTTGAGGTGCCAGTAATTGTGAACCACAGTGCCTACACTGACCTGCTGGACAACCAGGTTTTACCCTTTGCTCATCATCATACAGTTCCCGCATTTACAGGGCTGCACATGTGGCTGATTGGCATTCACACATTTGGATTAACCAGCCAAATTCCCAAATATGAATCCTCTTGAAAATCTGACTACCTGGAACAACCAGTAAAGTGCCAGGAAAGGTATCCACCAAATCTGGCCCAACTGCCCCATTCTTTGATGAACATTAATGTGGTCTACATTTAGAAACCTGTACAGTCCATACCCAATCAAATCAGAGCTGTGATGAATGCCTGTGGCGGTATTACACACTATTAGGTACGTTTCAGTCATAGGTGGCTCATTTTTGGTCTGGTGGGCTTATGTAGAGCTCATTTCTGTAGAGCTGTCTGAGGACCCTCAGTTCTACTACAGTAGCACCACTAGTGAGGATCTAGACAAACAGGTTCCTAAAGGCAACTGCTTCAACAATCACACAGGTGTTCACCCCAGCATAGAACAGTTTATCAGTCACACCGTGAACTGAACATCACATTAACACCAGTCAGTAAGACTACACAGACCACAGTAACCCAATATCTATTCATTCTACTGTTACAGGATGAACCAAAGGTCCTGAAACACAAAACAACCTCCTGACTAAAACAGCCACGTTCCTACAACACTGAGAGGCAGGCTCCGCAAGGCACCGCTCACTTTCCCAATAGGCTTTGCAAAGAGCAGTTAATTACAGGAACCTCTGACAAGGCATTGGACCGGTTTCCCTGAGACTTCATCATTTTAGCAGCAATCTCCTGGAATGAGCTAAAGCTGAATTGGGGTATCGAGCATCCACTGCTGTTGGTATGGTGGGTGTTGAAATGAGGCCACCCTCCTGTACATCAAGCATTTCTGACACTGACTGAGGAAAGCCAAAAGGGCTGACGGTAGCCCAGCTTTCCCAGCCGTCAATTTCTTTTGGAGCGAAAACAGGAATGGACCCAAAACAAACTGGTCTCGGATCAGCGGGTGGTTCGGTGAGGAGGGAGTGGGGGTGTGGCAATCTGTGCCAACAGCTTGTCAGAGATCAGTTGCACAACAGATGCATAACAGCAAGACACCGCCATCGTGATTAATGAGTCCTCGGGGAGGGAACTCAGACGGCGAATGTGGAGCTGCCTTAGACAAATGCATCCGGAGTATGCTGCTGCTGAAGAGATGACAACCACCAACAGCCGACTTATCTACATTAGAGCTGACTGTTTACTGCTAACACATATCTTTAACCGAACTGTGTCAAATCGAGGTCCCGGAAAATCCATGGCCCTGTGAAGATCTCTCTTTTCTAATTAGCTGTTGAGATGACTCAGCATGCTAAACGCCGCGTTGCTGTGGTTGTTCACGACTGGCCTTTAATTGCTGGTTAATTATCATTAACCATAAGGCTTATTCCTTAAACGCTGGGAAACACTTGAAAACAACTGAGGAACTGTTTGTAGGACACCTAGTTCAATTAACTTAGAGAAAGTGGAATCCGAATGTGGCATGGACCCCCATAAGTGGGATAAAGAGACCTACTGACCAAAGCAGTATGATTTACCCATCACTACATCTGTTATAAGCATGCCTACTCACCTCTTCCAGCTCTGGTGCAGTAGTTCGTTTAGTCATTCATTCATCTGCTAAGCTGCTAATCCTTCTGGCTCATGGGAGGGGGATGGAGCTTATTCCAGCTCTCATTGGGCCAGAAGGCAGGAAACACCCGGGACAGGCCACCTGTCCATCACAGGGAGGATACACAGGGAACAATACAATATTTACACCCATGTTTGGACAGGGGGTGTGTGTGGGTGGTGGGTGGGACAATTTAGCATATTCTATTTACCTGACTGCATGTGTTTGGACTATGGGAGGAAACCGGAGGACCTGGAGGAAACCCACACAAACGCTGGAAGAAGAAGTCTCCCACAGAAGGCCCATGGACACCCCAACCGGGAACTGAACCCAGGCTCTTCTTTCTGTGAAAACCCCAAGACCCTGGATGACCCCAACCACAAACTGAACCCAGGCCCTTCTTTCTGTGAAAACCCCAAGACCCCAGATGACCCCAACTGGGAACTGAACCCAGGCTCTTCTTTCTGTGAAAACCCCAAGACCCTGGATGACCCCAACCGGTAACTGAACCCAGGTTTTTCTCGCTGTGAAAACCCCAAGACCCCGGATTAGTAACACACAAATAAATTATTAAGAAATCATGCATTGGATTTCCAGGACATTTTTTTAGATTATGTCTCTCACAGTGGACATGCACCTAAGATGAAAATTTCAGACCCCTCTATGATTTCTAAGTGGGAGAACTTAGAACTTAGAACCCTGCAAAGTCGCAGGGTGTTCAAATACTTATTCTCCTCACTGTAAATATGAGGTCTAACTTAACCACTAACACAAGACCATTTGAACATTTCATGTCTTTGGTTAAGCAGGCTGAGTAACATCCGGAGTGCAGGCCAGACAAAGCACTCCTTAATCGCGACCACCAAATGTTTCCTGTAGCAGCAAATAAGATTTGCACAATGTTATGGAGGAATCTGGGACCATTCTTCCCTACAAACATGATTCAGGTTATCAGTATGTCTGGGCTGGCTTGCTGGCACAGCCACTTTTCAGGCCAAACCACAGCATAGGGTTAAGGTCGGGGCTCTGACTTGGCCATTCCAAAACACAAATCTTCTTCGTTTTCAACCTTCCTTAGTTGATTAACTTTGGGTCATTGTCATGCTGGATCATCCAGTGTCTCTTTAGCTTGAGGTCATAGACTCCATCTTGCAGTTACTCCCTCCTGGACTAATCAGACTGGAGCTAATAGATGTTCTAAACTGCTTCACCTGTTTGTTCTGTCTTTCTCTTCTCATCCGGGTTCGACCTGAGGAGCTTGGGTTCCGCCCTTGAGCCTGGTTCCTCTCGAGGTTTCTCCCTTAGTCAAGGGAGTTTTTCCTCGCCACTGTTGCCTCTGGCTTGCTCAAGGGGGGCTTGGACTTGGCCCACCCTCGAATGCCAGTACATTAACTTTGTGTTTTTTCTTTTCCTTTTTTTAAATAACCAATTGATTTTCTGTTAAGCTGCCTTGAGACAACATTGGTTGGAAAAAGTGCTATACAAATAAACATTGATTAATTGATTGATAGATTGCTGCCCTTAAATTCTCCTCTAAAATGTTGTGAAATACTTTTTATTGTACATCAAAGCACTCTCCACCATGCTTCACACTTGGGATGAGGCTTTGGTGTGCAGAGTCCTATTACCTTCCTACATAGCATTGTTCATTTATCTCATTCGTCCATAGAAAATTCACCCAGAGGCGTTACGGAACGTCCACATGAACGTGAAGAGGTTGGTGTGGCTCAGCGGTTAAGACCTCTACCCACCAGGAAGCTACCACCCCATGTGGGAGACGGGGGTTGAAATCCCAGTCTAGGTAGCAAATGCTGAGCTATACTAATAACAGTCCTTGGGCAAGACTCCTAACACTACACTGGCCTACCTGTAATACAAATAACCTTGTAAGTCGCTCTGGATAAGAGCGTCAGCTAAATCCCGTAAATGTAAGAGTCTTCTATACCTCTTTTGCTGTTAACCATGGGTTCCTTCTCACTTCTTTCCAGAATGCCCATTGTGCTCTTAACAGGAAGTCCATTCCTCAGGAGACTAGCAACACTCCTAAATCTTTTAGTGGTCATATTAGTCTAACCATAGATTGATGTGCATCCAAGTCTTTAGCAATGCTTTCAAAGCCATTTCCAGCTTTGTGCATCTCTAGAACACGTCCTCTGAGGTCTATTGAAAGCTGCTTGGATCAAGGGATGGTTCACACTAACCTTTCCTGAGAAGAACAGATGTGTCAGTACCCGGACATTGTGTGGTGCCTTTATTAATTAGGCAAAGCACCTGTGGAACCCACATTCCCAACCCTAATAACCTTAACGTCATGCAGAAATCAAGGTAATTCCAAATGGTTGAGATGTTTGGGGTGGCCTAATCCCAGCGCCACCACAGCACGGACGTTGTCCACTTGGAGTCCATCAATGACCCCTTTAAAGCCTTCCCTGCTCTAATGTACCATTTTTAGTTCATTAGAGCATTAGTCTGGATTAGGACTGGGAATAGTGAGTAAACAGTGATCCACCACAGTATTTCGACTTACTGGGAGGGTCATGAAATGGGGGTCAATGACATCGTCATCAACACATTCTCTCTTTTATGACACATCATACTCTTCTGTCCTGACTCACTGGCCCAAATTGGGCTTTCTCTGTTGCCTCAGTGTATTCTTTTTAGACTCTGCTGAGCCATTACAAACAATCTCCTCTGCTCAGCTATCAGCAGGTATCTGATGATCTCAGGCTTCATGTTACTCACACGTCATCCAAAATCCCTAGGGATTTAAATCTTCAGTGTCTTTGGTTGGTTTCATTTGGGCATTGTGAATAGGCCATGTAGGGAGGAGTAAGCTACCTTCTGGAAAGTGCATGAAACTGTGGCGTCATTTGGGCCCGCTTTATATAAAACGTCTTTAATAACAGTGTAGTTACACCTTAACATGCATCCAACAACCATGTAACTAATGGTTAATACACGATCTATGTGTATGACAGCAGTGCAGCATATATAAACACACTTCAGTTTCTACACATGTGCATGTGTATTCTAGACAACTGGATTTGGATTGAAATTTGGTTTGTAACTAGAGGTGTGTAAGTTCTCCACATCAATATTCCACTTTGAAATAAGTGGATAGTTTTTGTACAACTGTAATGTAGCTACTTTGGAAATATTGGTAATTCAGAATCCACATTGCTTTTGGTGCCAAGTTAAGTGGTTTTATTTGTCATTTCAACTATATACAGTGGTGTACAGTACACAGTGAAACGAAATAACGTTCCTACTAGGTGCTACATCTAACTATACAAAACAATACAACTTAAAGTGCACGTGTGCCAGTGCGCAAGACGATATACTATAAATACACACAACCATTTACAAGACAAACATAAATACAGGGGAGGGCAAACAGTGCAGTCGGCCCCTTAGTAGAGGGAGCAGTAAGGTGCAGTTGTGCGTATTTGGTGTAGATGTAAATATTAGACACTGTAAACACTGTATTTGAATTTAGCAGCAGTACTAAGGTTATCCAGCTGGTGGAACAATAGCAGCAGTTTTTTTGTTTTTTTTTTAATGAAAAAGGAAAAAAGTGGTGTGTGTGTGTGTGAGAGAGTGTGTGTGAGAGAGAGAGTGTGATTTTAGTTCAGACACTAATGTGTTTGTTTGTTCAGACCAGACTCCGGTTGTTAAGGAGTCTCATGGCTTGGGGAAAGAAGCTGTTGCACAGTCTGGATGTGAGGGCCCGGATGCTTCTGTACCTTTTTCCAGATGGTAGGAGTGTGAAGAGTGTGTGTGAGGGGTGTGTATGGTCATCTATGATGCTGTTTGCTTTGCGGATGCAGCGTGTGGTGTAAATGTCCGTAATGGTGGGGAGAGGGACACCGATGATCTTCTCAGCCGTTCTCACTACCCGCTGCAGGGACTTGCGATCCGATGTGGTGCAGTTCCCAAACCATGTAATACTACACATACTGTATATTGTAATTCGCTATTAATGTGTTAATACCATAACGAAAATTCCGCTTTTCAACCAATCTGCATTATGGCTGAAGTTTGTATTTGTTATAATATATAATGTTATAATGTGGGCAAATACATAGTCAAAAACGTCTTTTCGAGAAATCGGCAGTTCATGCAATTTGTGTTATACTGTAATCACATTACATGTAATTACATTGGTATTACATTGTGATTGCATTACACAATTACATGAGAGAAAACATGGTATATTTGCATACTTGTATATACAAATGTAGTTGATACATGTGTATTTACATAAGCCGCACTACCGTAATCTTCCTGAAACAGTGAATGCACTTGTAGTTGTTGCATGTGTTGTTAATAACAAAGGGCTGCAACAAGGGACTACTTGGATTATCAAATAATCAGCTGATTTCTGGAATGAATAATCGATTATTCAGATTATGAATGAGCATATCACCAAACAGCTGTAATGTAGCGATTGGCATTTCTTAATTTTGCCTGAGGTTGTTTAATTCATATGTAACTAACAATGAAGAAAATGAAGATTAATACTATAGTTTTAAAAAATCATTGTTTTAATAAAAATAATGTCACTAAAATGACTATTAAATTAGCTGCCTACTAATTTGTTATTCGATTTTAGTTGATTAAGTTGAAGAATTGTGGCAGACCTGGTTGTTACTGTGTAATTACACAGTTATAAGCAAAAGTGAAAATAAAGTACATTTCTTTTAACATATTACTGAACTTTATAAGACTATTAAGAGATTATTCATTTGTAATTGCTGGTGTATCAGACACTCCTGACTCTGAGACAGTTGTCCCCCTTACAAAATGCAAGATTTTAGATTGACCAAGACATGTTTGGACTCTGTCATACGGTCATATGAGTTGTACATTTAGAGAACCATGAAATGTCTGGTACGCAACAAACTGTATTCACTGAAGGACAAAAGCAACATACACCAGGTCATGTGCTGGCTATATATGACTCAGCCGCCAGGAACTGAATCACACTCACTCATTTGGAAAAGCTCAAACTGCCAACTTCCTCTAATGGCTCCTCCCCCGCCACTACACTTGGCTTTTTAAACAATCCATCCTTCTGAACATCTCAGCGAGAACCCACTGCTTGCCTGTACCTGGCTGTACCTGCTTCTCCTCCTGACAGCTCTGATAATCAGCTGATAAAGTGAAAGGAAAGTACTAGATAAGCAAGGCACTTAGCTCTGCAAGGCTGAGGAGGAATGGCTTTGGACATATCAGCTTTGAACCACAGAAACATAAACTCAAATTTGTTAGAGAGTGTGAAATGCAAAACCTAGAACAAGGTCCTTGCAGGGGAGGCAGACTCAAACAGAGACACTTGCATTCACTTCAGCTGCCGTTTGAAAGGATCCCAATGGCACTTCAGGTGTGGGAAAACATGGCACTGGTTTCTATATGGCTGACCTTGTGCAAGCCCAAAGACTATAGCAGTAATGGCTATAACCAGCATAGACTATATCTATATCTACATCTACGGTATTTAGCTGACGCTCTTATCCAGAGCGACTTACAAGGTTAATCATATTACAGGTAGGCCAATGTAGTGTTAGGAGTCTTGCCCAAGGACTCTTATTGGTGTAGCACAGCATAGTCACCCAGAATGGGAATCGAACCCCAGTCTCCCACATGGGACGGTGGCTTCCTGGTGAGTAGTGGTGTTATCCATTGTGCCACACCAACCAGCGTCAGCACTGCAACACTACTATAACTGGCATAGAGCATAACCATGAGCAAGACTACCTTCAATCTACTCCAACATCAAAAGAATAGCTGCACCCCAAAGGAATCAACCAACAGGAATGAAACTCGGTGGGTAGGTTTCTCGTTGTGAGATATATGAATGATTCAAGATTCTTACTCAACCGGGCATGTGACCTGAGCACAGACAGGCCTTATCACTGTACCTGACTGACCCAACACCCAATATGTGGGCATTTAGCGAGCAGTGATGTCCTCTATGAGTCATCCCGTCAGTGCCAGAACCATTGGGCTCACGGCTGACCCAGGATGCACGTAGACCGTTACGACGACTGCCCTTAACACCACGTCAACGTCAACAAAGACTGTAATGGTGTAGTGCCAGATTGTCATAGAGTGACTCAGAATGGGAAGGGGGCGTCGTCAGGCCTGTGTTTGTCTTGGTGGATAGGACCCACGAATCTGTGTGTGGAGGCACAGTGGTCAGCGCCAAGGTGACCGCTTCGTTGTCACACATCACCTGCCGGAAGGCCTGGTGTCACTCCACCTCCACCCTACCGCACAGTCTGTAGGAGCTATGTGAGAATATTCAAGCTGCATGGGATGGATTATCACAGGACACCATTAGGAACCTCTACAGCTTCATGCCGAGACATCTGGATGTTGGGTTAGCAAACATGGCGGCCCGACTCCATACTGAGAGACAGACCTCTGTATGTGTAGCTCAATAGATATTGATCATATCAGTCTAAATGTATCATCATGTATTGTTCCTAGTGACCGTTAGTATGGAAACCCCACACTTCCCTGTGGGTGCTATTATTCTTTAGATGATGAGTATATAAACTGTATTGGAGGTGAGAAATGAAAATGCGCATTAATTAAGAGCTGCCAAAGTAGTGTTGCAGTGCTGACGCTGGCTTATATGAATGGGACCTTGACATGAGAATAGTTTTAAAACTGGGCAAGCCAGCGAGAGACATTTCTCCCTTTCATATTGCGCACACTGAAGCATTCCTTTCCTTCTTATTCAAACTCTGTTATTCATTCCATTTCATCACTTTCTGTTTTTGCAAGAATGAATAGCTGTCTTTGATTATAGCCTGGAGGAGGCTGAACCTTTCAGCTAAGGAAAGTAAAGAGTTATGGAGGGTAAACAAGTCTTCAGGCGCTTTTGTTTTAGTTATATAATTAAATCATACAGTCCCAGTAACATGCAGTGAATCTATCCACGTATGCATAAGTGTATAATGTCTATTGACTATGTAATTTACTTTTGCATTCTTGGCATGCAGCAGATGCTCCTATCCAGAGCAACTTACGAAAGTGCTTGTGTCCAGTCAGAGAATGCATCCTAGCCAGTACAAATTAGACTAGCAGTCAATACTTTAGACATGGCTACTCGTAGAAGGTTCCCCTTATGTTTATCTTAATGCTTTACTTTAGAATAAAACTATAAACTATCACTTATGGAATTATGCAGTCCACCTTAAAAACCTCCATACTGGAACTTTAGAAGAGGATGAACCAGCTTTCTTAACCTGCAGTGGAGGTTGACAGAACAATGTTCAACTCTAAGCAGTTTTGGGCCAATTCTATTGGTCTGTCCTTCGTGAATATTCACTAAACATCATATACCATATAGATTACTATGATACAGTGGCTTGCAAAAGTATCCATACCTCATTTTTATCAGATTTTGTCATTTAAATTAAAACGTAAATGTAATTTTCTGAGATTTTAAGTGATAGACCAACACCAGGTAGCACATAACTGGTGTAGCAAAAATAATACATGGTTTAAAATTTTAAATCAAATAAAAATCTGAAAAGTGTGAGGTGCAAAGTGTGACCACATAAAATCCAGTGCAATGAATTGCCTTAGGGAGTCACTTACGTAGTTAATAGAGTCCAGCTGTGTGTAATTTAGTCTCAGTATAAATACACCTGTTCTGTGAAGGCTTCGGTGGTTTGTTAGAGAACACTGGTGAACAAACAGCATCATGAAGACCAAGGAACTCACCAGACAGGTCAGAGATAAAGTTGTGGAGAAGTTTGAAGCAGGGTTAGGTTATAGAAACATATCCCAAGCTTTGAGCATCCCAAGGAGCACGGTTCAATCCATCATCCAAAAATGGAAGGAGTATTCTACAGCTGCAAACCTACCAAGACATGTCCGTCCACCCAAACTGACAGATCAAGAAGGGAGCGCACTGGTCAGAGAAGCAGCTAAGAGGGCCATGGTCACTCTGGAGGAGCTGCAGAAATCCACAGGTCAGGTGGGAAAATCTGTCCAAGGACAACTCTGGCCTTTGTGAAGAAAGCCATTGTTGAAAGAAAGACATAAGAGTGTAGTTTGCCACAAGCCATGTAGGGGACCCAATAACGATGTGGAAGAAGGTGTTCGGGTCAGATGAGACCAAAGTTGAACCTTTTGGCCTAAATGCAAAGTGCTATGTTTGGAGGAAAGGTAACACTGCTCATCATCACTGTGAAACCTGGAGGTGGCAGCATCATGCTTTGGGGATGCTTTTCTTCAGCAGGGAAGCTTGTCAGTGTTGATGGGACGACGAATGGAGCTAAAGGCAGGGCAATCCTGGAAGAAAACTTGTTGGAGGCTGCTGGAGACTTGAGACTGGGAAGGAGATTCACCTTCCCATGAGACAATGACCCTAAACATACTGCCAGGGCTACAGTGGAATGGTTGAGATCATAGTATAGTCATGTGTTAGAATGGCCCAGTCTAAGTCCTGACCTAAATCCCAATGAGCATCTGAGACAAGACATGAAAATTGCTGTTCACAGATACTCTTCATCCAACCTGACTGAGCTTGAGCTGGTAAAGACATACCACCAAAAGACTTGCCGCTGTAATTGCAGGACTGAATGCCTTTGCACGTCACACTTTTTCTTAGATTTTTATTTGATAAAAAATTCCACTTCACAGTTATGTGCTACTTTGTGTTGGTCTCTGATCACTTAAAATTTCAATAAAACAAATTTAAGTTTGTGGTTGTAATATGACAAAATGTAAAACAGTTCAAGGGGTATGAATACTTTTGCAAACCACTGTACATCAGGAGAATGTGTTGTATATCAGGTTATACATATGGTATTTGGTGATGCATCTCATCCGTTGGAACTGATAAGTGTAAGCCAGAAGGGTCTTTAACATTACCAACAACATCCATTTAGTTGAATGTGCCTATACCTTTATATGCTTCTAGGCTCATCCTATACCTCCAGTGCACCACTCAGTGCCGTCACGGTCACATGCTCACCAGCGGCCACTCACAACTCACATTCCCACTCGTCTTCCACGTAGTTCTAACCACGTACACCTGCACCTCATCAGTCCTCTCAGTACATATGCATCTTCCCTCCAGTTGTTTCTGTGAGGTATTGCCAACACTGACTACTGAGCGTTCTTTCAAATTTATCCCTGTTTGTTTTGTGCTTCGACCTTTGGCTCTGTGTCTTGGGTTTTCGCAGTTTGCTCAATCGGATGGCTTATTTGGTTTCCAATTAAGGTTTCCACAATTACGAGTCTGTTGTTCAGAAAGCCAGTGGATGTTTCCTCCACCATTTGGGCACCAGGACAGAGATGAGTCTTGACCCTGGTCTTCATGTATCTTTGAGAATGGCAGATGGTAATTCTGAAGATGTGGAAAAGAGGAATGAAGACATCACACATTAATAACATGTACCTTGTTTGTAAGAGCTGTGCTTACATCCCTGTGAAATTTTCAATAAGAGTCCAATCTCGTTTTGCAACACTTCGGTTCAATTTTGGCCCATTCCAGTTGGCAAACCGTCTCCAATTGCCAAAGGTTATGAGGGACCCTCTGACAGACTCGCAATTTCAAAATCCACAATCAATTTTCTGTGGGATTTGGGAAGATTGGCTAGTTTGTGTAAGAACATTCACCCTCTTTTAGAAACCAGGCTTGAGTTATTTTGGTGGTGTGTTTGGGGTCATTATCTTGCTGTAACATCCATCTCCTTTCTTTTCTTAGCTGAGCAGATTAAATTCTCCTCTAATATCTCCTGGTGCATTGCTCTGTCCATGCTTCCTTTGAGGACATGCAATGCCTCGGTATCATTTTGCAGAGGAGTAGTGACATATCATGATGCTCCCACCTCATGGTGTTCTCCTATTTCTGCTGCATTTCTACAGTGAAATGTATCTTTAAAATGACCTTTACTGTTCACAGCTATGAAAGTCAATCAGCAAATGCTTTAATCTAATTCAATAAAATACCGGTTGACATAAATCAGGCATAACTCTGTATATCTCATAACTTAGTAACTCATGAATGAAGAACTGGGCGCGGTTTGAACAGGTTCCCAGACCTTTTGGTGATGTACTTTCATGGAAACAATTTGGGCTATTTGGGTGACTATTGAGTTCTAGTGCTTGTTAGCAATATTAGCCTCACCGCTCTGGTTCCAATGCAAAGAAGCTTAACTCAGATTCCGAACATGTCTTAGCTCTTTGGCTGATTGAACTAGGGTTAGTGAGGAAACTGTACCTTGACTTTTTTTATGAAAGTATTTTTTTAAAAGGGATTCTCAGTACACTTTGCACCCGTGCAGCATGATTCAACTTCTCGGCACAGCTGGAGCAGACAGCCAGACTGGCAGGTACTTACTCTGCCAACCAGAAAGAGGAACACTGTCATTCCTTCCATTGACAAGACTATGGCTTGTTTTGCTCTCAGAAACCAAATATCACCAACAGTATATATGGTGCACAGCAGTTTCTACAAACCCCACCTTATGAACTTTAGCTAGATGAAATACATTTCCAATCAAACCCCCCATTGCAGATTGGGTTTATAAGCAACATGTACAATTTCCATCTATTTGCAATAAACTAATCAACCAAGAACTAGTTTAAATAGCTCAATACAACTAATACATCAAGTAGTATCTGCAAACTCAACAATGCCCCTTTTATTGACGGCTGTAGTTTCAAGTCTCAGTATTATGCAACCTCCTGAACAGAATCCCTCAAGACCACACATTGACAAATCAGGTGCCAATCAAGGACTTCAGTAGATTCATCAGGCATGCTTGAGATAAAGCACATCAAATGCCTGGACTGGCCAGGGGTTTGTTGATTGAATGTTAAGTAAGAAGTCAAAAGACTTGTCCAAAAAGTGTGCAGAAGAGATCACTGCCCTGCACAAACAGAGAAAAGGATACCACAAGAATGCACTGAATGTTCCCGGAGATGCACAGTTCACAAGCTCAAAGTTAGAGGACCTGGCTGTACCACCTGGCCTAAGGAGACTTATTCTCAAGAACCCTGAAGTGACTGCGTAAGACCTGTAGCGAGATTTGGTGGCAGTAGCCACTGAGGTTTCAGTTTGCACAGTAACTGGCATACTAAATACTGAAGGTCTCCATGCCTGTACCCCAAGACGTACACCTCTACTGACCCAAAAGCACAGGCACGTTGGCTCCAGGATGCTCAAGCCCATATAAATAAGCCACAGAAGTTTGGGGACTGTTCTTTAAAGCAATGAAACAAAACTTTGGCCTATGGATCAACTATTTGTCTGGAGGATGAAGAATGAAGCATGGTGAGAAGAACACCTTGCCTACATATGAAGCATGGACTGGTTCAATAAAGTATCAGGGCATCCTAGAAAAGATGCTGGAGCTTAAGCGTCAATAGACCTTCCAACAGGACAATGATCTCCAGCATACCTCAAGGACTACCAAGGTTTGACTTGAGAAGAAGTCCTGGAGTGCATGTTAGAGTTGCCTGACCTAAACCCCATAGAAAACTTTTGGTGGGATTTGAGGAAGGTAGCTACAGCATACAAACATGAGTCATCCTCTTAGTGTCAGCACCATTGACTGCACCAACTGCTCTTAACACCACGTTAACGTCGCCAAAGACTGCCATGGTGCCATGCCAAATTGTGATGGAGTGACTCAGAATGGCAGCAGGTCATCTTCAGTGATGAGACCAGCTTTTGTCTTAGTGGAGACGACCAACGAAAAGTGTGTGGAAACACTGTGGTCAGTGCCAACATGAACCGTTTGATGTCACACATCACGTGTCCAGAAGGAACTGCCTGAGGATATTTGAGCTACATGGGATGGATTATCACAGGACACCATTAGGAACCTCTACAACTCCATAACGAGACGTCTGGATGTTGGGTTAGCAAACATGGCGGCCCAACGCCATACTGAGAGACAGACTTCTGTATGTGTAGCTCAATAGATATTGATCATATCAGTCTAAATGTATCATCAGTTATTGATCCTGGTAACCTTTATCTCCCTTCCCAACAGCACTGCACCCCCACACCTCCTTCTGGGTGCAGCTATTCGTTGGATGATACAATGTGGGTTTTGTTTTTCTATTTGAATTATTTGAAGAGAAAAAAAAAAAGATGCAGCTGTATATGTAACCAGCACAGCAGCAGATGCACACCCTGCTGTCTTTGCTCTCTCTCTCTCCGGATGGGCAACCTTTATGCAAAAAAGCTGAACCTCGATCAAACCACAGTTAATACTGATTGTGAACCAGAAATCAGTTTAAAACAAAACTGGACTGCCTCAGGGCACAGAACCTGCCTGTTAGCAGCATGTCCAAAGCCCCATGGACAGGTTACATGCCCAGAGCAGCCTAAAGGGGTGGTGAGGGAGGAGAGCCGCCTGATTCAGTAATGCAGCGTTAACTTAAACAAGGCAGATATCGAACATAAATTAATGAAATGAAATAACAATACATATTCCAACAAAGGGGGGAGTTCCGTCAGCAGCCCTCTGACTTCCTGCCTACATGGACCTGGCTGTGGTTTGAGTGGGCTGAGAGGCGTTTTTGGGAGATTAGCTCACAGAAAAGATTTGGGTGACTACTGACTTTTAGAGTTTGTAGGCAGCGTTAGCCTCGTAGCTCCAGCTGGGAACTATGGAAGCGAAAATTTGGACAACGAAAGTCATGGAGTCGGTGTGTAGATGTGATTTTACACTAAACCATTCTTAATTTATTTATATGTATGCTATTTAGCCGACGCCCTTATCCAGAGCAACTTACAGCCATGCTTAGTGTTCAGTCAGAGTAGGGATGCTAGCTAGTACAAACAGGTTTGAGTATAAACTAGCTTTGAACTCTACCTGAACAAGGGCCAGAGCAGACGTGCACTACCTAGGAATCCCTAGTCAGTGCTCATATCTAGAAGGGAGACTAGTTAAGATGGTTTAAGTGCAGTTCAATGCATTTCACTATATACTTAGATTAGTGCCCACTTAAGTGCTTTACAAAGAGATGAGTCATTTTGTGTCTGTGTTTGCTCGAAGGGCTCCAGGTACAGATCGACTTTTGACCTTTGCCATGAGGTAGGAAGGGGCTGGTCCATTTTTGGCTTTGTAGGTAAGCATCAGAGGGTTCATTCTGTTGCGGGTGGCTACTGGAAGCCGGTGTAGGGAGAGTGGTAAGTGAACCTGGGAAGACTGAAGACATGTTTTAAAGCCATGTCATAATTCTCTCTCTCGCGCTCTCTCTCTCTCTCTCTCTTTCTCTCGCTCTCGCGCTCGCTCTCGCTTTCTCTTTCTTCTTCCACCATGCATAGGGGGCAGTCGTGGGCTGGAGGTCAGGGAACCAGCCTTGTGACTGGAGGGTCGCCGGTTCCATTCCCTGAGCCAGTAACAACTGAGGTGCCCTTGAGGTGCCCCAACTGCTCCCCGGGCGCCGTGGATAGGGCTGCCCACCGCTCCGGGTAAGTGTGCTCACTGCCCCCTAGTGTGTTCACTAATGAGTGTGTTTGTGGTGTTTCACTTCACGGATGGGTTAAATGCGGAGACTGAATTTTCCCCACTGTGGGATCAACAAGGGATCTAAATCTTAGTCCTTCTGGCATGCTGGAGCTTATCCCAGCACTCAAAGGGTGGAAGGCAGGATGCACCCTGCACAGGCCACCAGTCCAGAGTTACTCTTCAGTTCACCTGACTGCATGTCTTTGGACCGTGGGGAGGGAACCCAAGCTGTGACGGGGAGAACATGCAATGGGAATGGCACCCAGGCCCTTGTTGCTATGAGGCGACAGCCCAATATGACGTCCCAATATGAAACCATTACCATTTCATGACACATACGTTATGATTTTACGCGTGTATGCCAGTTTCACCCATTACAAACTAGCTCATACCGGCTGAATCCATCTTATCCGTGTCTGAAACCCAGAAAGTCTTCACACATCTGGCCCTGGATGTGCCTGTGTATTACTGGAGCAAACCTCCACAGGGTCGTAGATCTCCAGGAGCAGATTCAGCACTAGCGTTCTAGATAATACATCTGAAATAGTTACACATCCCCTCGTTCCAGACCTGTCCTTTCACTCAGAGAGAGATTAGGCCTGGGGGAAAATCACCGTTATTGTGAAAGTGCTTATAAGAGCTGCATCAGGCTCCATCTGGGTTTGGCAACACGGCCCAGAATGCATCACAGGGTGATGGCGTTGTGGGTATTATCAGTCATGTTCTCCCAAGGACGTAGGAATGAGTGGGGGAGGGGCTGCGTGAGCCCCAGGGTCCGTTTCAGAAAGGATAGCCACTTCCCACAGTCATGTCCATTTTTCAGTCATAGAGGCTGGAGATGTTGAAGCTTCTTCTCATTCCCGATAATGATGTTCGGTTTACAGGTAGGATTTAGGTCCAGCTTTTTCCTTTAACTGAATAATGACTAAAGACACCAAACAAAGGAGAATATGTTATTGCGAGTGACATCAACGCCGGGATTTGGTCGCAGGAGATTATTGCTCTGATGGTGACTCATGATAACAAGTGACGTTGAGTGCTTTGTTGCTTTTACACAGCAGCTTTTACAATTAAACAAAAAGGTCAAGCGAAGAAGAAGAGGCAAGGCAGTCTAAGATTAGATTCCCGATGACTTCGCTTGCCAAACTGTCATTTTTGCAGTTGAATATGTTGCCTGATGCTTGAAATGAAGCATCCTTTGAACTCTTAAAGCTTCCTACACAACGTACTGAGGATATGACCCTTCCTTTCCCAAGAGGCCACCTAGTTGCTAGTCCAGTCTCTTGACATTTAAGTCTTGACTACCCCAACTCACTTCTGGCTGGTCTTCCTCTGCAGGCCACAAGGCGCTTGCTGTTGGTCCAGAATGCAGAAGCTCGGGTTGTCTTCAATCTACCCAGGTTCACTCATGTCACTCCACTGCTGCACTCTGGGATACTTCCAGACATCCATTTACGACAGACAGAGGGTTGACGAGGGCTGAGCTTTCAATGCACAACAGCCGTATTTCTCATTAGGGGTGCATGGGTGGTGGCATGCCCACCTCTGACGCTGGTTACTCATTAGTGGGGTATATTGGTATTCTATGCTGGGTAGCAGGGTAACTTGTGTGGGTTCACAAGTCACTGTATACTGTCAAGGAGGGCTGTATGGCTTGAGATGACCTGCCCTATCCCACCTGTGTTTCAACCTGCACTGGTGGTGGTTTCTTCCCAGTTGTTGTGTTCAGCAAGTGCAATGTTTCCTACGTTTCATGCTTTGCCATGACGTCAGAACTTGATTCTTGATTGTTTCAGAAGATTTAGCTTTCAGAATCCATTTACAGCAGAGGGGTACATGGATTTTCCACTATTTCTTGTCTAGGTTCACTTGTGGTTTTGGATGGTGAATAAGTAGCTATCTTACAGCACTGGTTCTGGTTCTTGAACTGGTTCTTGAACTGGTTTGGTTAATGATCTGTAGAACCATGATCCTTTGCATCAGTTTTTGTTACAAGAACCATCGAACGTCAAAGGATCCATCAGTAGTGTCAACCGAGTGTTGCCCAATGTCACTTAACAGCACAAACAAGTCGACTGAAGGCATAAAGGAGATGTAGAGGAGTTTCTTCAGCAGACCACTAGGTGTCGTCATTGGTTCCCTCAATTTCCTCACCAATTGACACCCCCACAGATGTCGCTGTGGTTCGTGCTGAGGAACCTACTGTTCTTACCAGCTGGGAACGAACTTTTTGGGTTCTGAACTTTATTTTTGGTTAATTGGTGCGTGAACCAAAACAGAACGTTATGGGAAAAGACCTATCAGTGTTTCCATTTGGGTTGCCATCACCACTTCTTTACAGAAACCCGAGCTTCTCTCCACTCTGAATGACTCTATTTACAACCTAGATTTTGCAGAGCGTTTGGAGAACTGGTAGAAATTCCCTTCAGTATTGCCAGTTGCATGCTGTTATCAGATATAATAGCACAGGGAGAAAGCATTTCAACCATTCCGGTAATGTAGTAGGAAGCAGACGCCATATAAAACAGCAGATCACTGTTACATTCTAAACTGTAGGTGTATTGATCCTTATAGTTTTACACCCTGGAAGAGAACGAGGAGCACCTGACCCAGCTCACGAAGGGCTTTGCACAGGGCTGCTGAGTTGAATCAGGTGTGAGAGATTTGGGAACGCACAAAATGCGTAGGATATGGGATCCGCAGGCCTGGGCTTGGGAACCACTTGAGTCATAGGAAAGTGAACAGGGACTTCTTATTATTTTATAGTGGACTGGAACCAAACTCCGCAGCTGAGCCAAACACAGCTGAAACTTGGGAAATGGTGCGAGTCCTTCACTTGGAGTACAACAACAAGGTTCCTACGTTTCTGAGAGAAGGATATGCCAGTGAGACTCTCAGTCATGTACTATTTGTCTAATTCTCAGTTATGTGTTTTCGGTTTTAGGACGTTTGGTCTCGTGTGGAGAGATTTAGGCTAAATGCATCCAGTCTGTAAATATCATTATAGACCGTAGATGAAAGACCAGCCGGGGAACCGTGAATAAGGACCATGAAAATAAACACATAAAAAAAGGGGGTTCCAGAAAGGTCTGGGCATGTATTACAACCTGCCCTGGCCATGGCACTAGCACTCAACCAAAAAACATGGTTGCTACGCATTGGCTTTTGAAGGGCTAGGTTCCATAAAGTCATTGTGTGCTTAATCTCTGATGTGGAATCGGCTTTCATGGGCAAATGTGTATTCATTTGCCGGCCAGTGGTTGTGGGTATGCTCTAGCCTGTGTGCGCTAATGTTTTTGAGTCACTGAGAGAGAGAGAAAGAGAGCAAGAGACAGGGAGGGAGGGAGGCCTTTCATCCAGGGCTGGTTAAAGCAAACATTGTCTTTGACCTTGCTCCTACCTGAGCTGATAAAGCCTGACCAGCTTTATTTTTCCATACGTCGGAATGTTTTGGCTGCTCACACTTAGTAACAGCTAATCCCGAACAAAATTCACCAAATCCTGCAAACTGTATTCACGCCTTCCCGTGTTTGTAGAAGGTGAGGAATGTAGCACGGTGATGGGAAATGAGGGCTCGGGCTGGGAAAACAAATCAAGCGTCAAACCCTTGTTTACTTTTCGTGTTGTGACAAATCCACGTGACTAGCTAGCAGCGAGCGATTCAGTTCAGCTCGTATTCGAGAGGAAAAGAATGAGCAAAGGCTTTAGAGATTATCTGACTCTCAGTGCTAAGAAGCTAACAGGCTAACAAAACTAGCGCCTGCTAGGCTAATATTGGAATTCCCAGACAAATTGTGCTTTTTGCTGACTTATTAGTAAGACACGATCACTTCACAGCCAGCATTTGGCCAGGCGGCTGGGGGCTGCTCCAGGGAATCCTTGCTTTAAATGGGAATTCCAGCCATTTCTATATACTTCAGTGGTTGAGGTGTAAACAGAGTCATTCGGAGTGGGTTTGGTGTAAGATGATTCGGTGTAGAGAAACCTGGAGATGAATGGAACCAGGGGTCACCATGTCTTCAACCGCCTAGCCATTTAATCAGAACCACCAGTGAACCTGGACGTGTCTTCCGAGTTGATATATGGAATGTTGGTGGTAAAATTGTGGGAAATCGGGAAAACTTTTGTCATTAGAGACAATATTGACATTAGGAGACATGATATAAATCTACACTCAGTAGTAGAAGCCAAGGCTCGGTGGATTTCTCCTATACTTAATCAGTTAAATCAAGATAAAACTGATATAGCCTTTATAATAGACTCGGCTCTTTAGCTACGAGTAACCTGAAGCAGGATACTGGTTTAGTGACACATTCACTAGAGTACCTTTTTATCGTTTGAGGTATATCATTAAAGTTCGTCCCTTTCTATCTCAGAGCGACGCAGAGAGACTAGCCAATGAGTTTGCTACAGCAGAGTTGATCACTGTAAGGGTCGTCTAACTGAGGTTCCTATGAGGACCATCCATCTCCTACCACTAATACAGCTAGAGGCAGCACCGACCCCACCAAAAACTAAACAGAGCTCATATCTCTCCTGTTCTATAGACCTGCATTGGCTTCCTGTATCTGTTAGAATAATCTAGTACCTGCTTAGAACGTCTCCAGCCTGTAATCTTAGATCCACAGCTACTGACCATCTGCACACGCCTTCAGTAACATACAGGAAACATGGAGACCTATAGACCTGCATTGAATTCCTGTATCTGTTAGAATAATCTAGAACCTGCTTAGAACGTCTCTCTGTTCAGGTTCCAGCCTGTAATCTTAGATCCACAGATACTGACCATCTGCACACGCCTTAAGTAACATGCAGGAAACATGGAGACCTACAGACCTGCATTGGCTTCCTGTATCTGTTAGAATAATCTAGTACCTGCTTAGAACGTCTCTGTGTTCAGGTTCCAGCCTGTAATCTTAGATCCACAGATACTGACCATCTGCACACGCCTTCAGTAACATACAGGAAACATGGAGACCTACAGACCTGCATTGGCTTCCTGTATCTGTTAGAATAATCTAGAACCTGCTTAGAACATCTCTCTGTTCAGGTTCCACCCTGTGATCTTAGATCCACAGATACTGACCATCTGCACACCCCTTCAGTAACATACAGGAAACATGGAGACCTACAGACCTGCATTGGCTTCCTGTATCTGTTAGAATAATCTAGTACCTGCTTAGAACGTCTCTGTGTTCAGGTTCCAGCCTGTAATCTTAGATCCACAGATACTGACCATCTGCACAAGCCTTCAGTAACATACAGGAAACATGGAGACCTACAGACCTGCGTTGGCTTCCTGTATCTGTTAGAATAATCTAGTACCTGCTTAGAACGTCTCTGTGTTCAGGTTCCAGCCTGTAATCTTAGATCCACAGCTACTGACCATCTGCACACGCCTTCAGTAACATACAGGAAACATGGAGACCTACAGACCTGCATTGGCTTCCTGTATCTGTTAGAATAATCTAGTACCTGCTTAGAACGTCTCTCTGTTCAGGTTCCACCCTGTGATCTTAGATCCACAGCTACTGACCATCTGCACACGCCTTCAGTAACATACAGGAAACATGGAGACCTACAGACCTGCATTGGCTTCCTGTATCTGTTAGAATAATCTAGTACCTGCTTAGAACGTCTCCAGCCTGTAATCTTAGATCCACAGCTACTGACCATCTGCACACGCCTTCAGTAACATACAGGAAACATGGAGACCTACAGACCTGCATTGGCTTCCTGTATCTGTTAGAATAATCTAGTACCTGCTTAGAACGTCTCTGTGTTCAGGTTCCACCCTGTAATCTTAGATCCACAGATACTGACCATCTGCACACGCCTTCAGTAACATACAGGGAACATGGAGACCTACAGACCTGCATTGGCTTCCTGTATCTGTTAGAATAATCTAGTACCTGCTTAGAACATCTCTCTGTTCAGGTTCCACCCTGTAATCTTAGATCCACAGATACTGACCATCTGCACACGCCTTCAGTAACATACAGGGAACATGGAGACCTACAGACCTGCATTGGCTTCCTGTATCTGTTAGAATAATCTAGTACCTGCTTAGAACATCTCTCTGTTCAGGTTCCACCCTGTGATCTTAGATCCACAGCTACTGACCATCTGCACACCCCTTCAGTAACATACAGGAAACATGGAGACCTACAGACCTGCATTGGCTTCCTGTATCTGTTAGAATAATCTAGTACCTGCTTAGAACATCTCTCTGTTCAGGTTCCAGCCTGTAATCTTAGATCCACAGCTACTGACCATCTGCACACGCCTTCAGTAACATACAGGAAACATGGAGACCTACAGACCTGCATTGGCTTCCTGTATCTGTTAGAATAATCTAGAACCTGCTTAGAACATCTCTCTGTTCAGGTTCCAGCCTGTAATCTTAGATCCACAGCTACTGACCATCTGCACACGCCTTCAGCAACATACAGGAAACATGGAGAGACCCTTTCAGACATTCTGCTTCCAAACTGTGGAGCTCAGTTCCAACATCTATTAGACAGTGGAGCTCCGTGCTCACGTTTAATACACGTATAAACCCATATCCCTTTAACTGAGGGTTTAATGAAAACCCTACATCAGTTTTGATATTTATATATTTGATTTCAGCGTTTTTAGCTCATTAAAAGGTTTAATGTCTGTTATTACTGATGTCAACTGTCCGTAAAGCACTTTGAGCTGCCAGCGGAATAAAAAGTGCTCTATAAATAAAACGTACTATTATTTTTTCCCCTTACAATGCCTGCATGCACCTCTCTGCCATGAATGGGTTTCAGGCCACGTATTCACACCAAACCTCCACAAACAGGAGGCGGTCAGGAGTGGGGTGGTTTAGAACCTCTATTCATCCCGAGTATCTGAAGATGACAATAATAAACAATAATAAAGGGCTCATTTCTGATTTGCCTTGTAGTTTTGTTTGTTTTGTTATTTTGGTTTCGGCCAAGAATGTTCATTTTCCCAGCACATTTGAACGTTATTTTAATGCAGACATTTAGAAATATAGGGTGAGTTTCACAAGTAGAGCCAGACATACTGACATATTAAGGCCACAAAGTCCTATGAGGCTACAATGTACTGTACAGTTTGCCCCGAAATTAACATAATCCCAAATTCATACATGGACTTAATATAATTAAACATATTGAGGCGTAAATGTATTATGCGGTGGCCAATTCACTATGCTTATGCCCCAAAGGACTATGTTGATGCAACAATTATTATATTATGGCCACAAATTAATATATTGAAGGCACAATTTACTATACTGTGGCCACCATTTATTATTTTGAGGCCACAGTTTACTATATTAAGCCACCATTTATTATGTTGAGGCCACTATTTATTATATTGGGACCACCATTTATTGTGATGAGGCTACTATTTACTAAATTGGGCCTCAAATTACTACCTGGAATTATTACTTACTTTGAGGCCACTGTTTATTATATTGATGCCAAAATATATTATATGGAGGCCACAATTTACTATGCTAAGGCCACAAATGAATAAGCTGAGGCCACAAATTACTACACTGAGCACAGATAATTCTATACTGAAGCCACAATTAATTGTATTGTGATCTCAAATGACTATATTGAGGCCCCAAAATAATATGATGATGCCATAAATTAATCACAAATTAACATATTATGGATACAAATGATTAAATTGAGGTTACAAATTACTGTATTGTGGCCACAGATTAAAGCCACACTTAATCAAGACCACCAGCTACTGTACTGAGGCCTTGGATTACTATATTGAGGCCACGGATTATTACTGTATATCGAGGCCACAAATAAATATAGTAGGGCTCTTAAATTACTATTTATGTATTATGTTGGAGCCTCAATGTATAATGCTGGGGCTACAAATGACTACACTGATGTGATTATTTATTATATTAAGGCCACAAAATAATCTGTTACAACCACAAATGAATATACTGATGCCACCCTTTACTATATATATTGTATTGGGCCAAATATTATTATACCGAGGTCACAAATAAATACTGTATATTAAGACTTCAAATGACTACACTGATGCCGCAAAGTCATACACTATTTCCACTATTTCTTATATTGAGGCCAAAGGTGATTATGTGGTGGCCACAAGATACTATGCTGTGGCTACAATGACTACACTAATTTGGCCATTAATTATATTAAGGCCACAAATTAATATGTTGGGGCCAAAAATTATGACACTGAGCCCACAAATTAATATGTTGGGGCCACAAATTACTAAATGGAGCCCACAAATTAACAATTTATCATATTAAGGTCACAAATTAATATGTTGGGGCCACAAATTACTAAATGGAGCCCACAAATTAACAATTTATCATATTAAGGCCAAAAATGTATATATTGGGGCCACAAATTACTACACTGAGCCCACAAATTAATATGTTGGGGCCACAAATTACTAAATGGAGCCCACAAATTAATATACTGAGGCAACAATTTATTATATTAAGCCCACAAATGTATATGTTGGGGCCACAAATTACTACACTGAGCCCACAAATTAATATGTTGGGGCCACACTTTATTATATTAAGGCCACAAATTAATATGTTGGGGCCACAAATTACTAAATGGAGCCCACAAATTAATATACTGAGGCAACAATTTATAATATTAAGGCCACAAATTAATATGTTGGGGCCACAAATTTCCTACACAGAGCCCACAAATTAATATGTTGGGGCCACACTTTATTATATTAAGGCCAAAAATATATATGTTGGGGCCACAAATTACTACACTGAGTCCACAAATTAGTATGGTGGGGCCACATTTTAATATGTTGGGACCACAAATTACTACACTGAGCCCACAAATTAATATGTTGGGGCCACAAATTACTAAATGGAGCCCACAAATTAATATACTGAGGCAACAATTTATTATATTAAGCCCACAAATGTATATGTTGGGGCCACAAATTACTACACTGAGCCCACAAATTAATATGTTGGGGCCACACTTTAATATATTAAGGCCACAAATTAATATGTTGGGGCCACAAATTACTAAATGGAGCCCACAAATTAATATACTTAGGCAACAATTTATTGTATTAAGGCCACAAATTAATATGTTGGGGCCACAAATTACTACACTGAGCCCACAAATTAATATGTTGGGGCCACAAATTACTACACTGAGCCCACAAATTAATATGTTGTTGCCACACTTTATTATATTAAGGCCACAAATGTATATGTTGGGGCCACAAATTACTACACTGAGTCCACAAATTAGTATGTTGGGGCCACATTTTAATATGTTGGGACCACAAATTACTACACTGAGCCCACAAATTATTATATTTAGGCAATAATTTGTCATAGTAAGGCCACAAATTAATATGTTGAGGCCACAATTAAATATATGAAGGCCACAAAAAAACATGTTGGGACCACAAATGACTACATGGAGCCCACAAAGTACTATACTGAGGCCACAAATAACTCCAGTTTAACTTGTGGTGTTTGGATATTATTTAGTGGCCACGTCTTATTGAAAGATAATGATCGCCATGTCCCCTTAGGGGCTCCGTACATTGGGGATGTAGGGGCTGGTGGCTTTTGTAGAAGAGGAAGAGGGAGGTGTTTTGCCAGAAGTCAGTTTTCCCGCTGAAAGAACCCACCGAGCTTAAGGAGACATGAATGGCCGATAGGGGGAGCCAGAGAGAGCTCGAGAGAGAGAAAGAGGGAGAGCTCGGGTCTCTCTGAGCATGTGTGCGTGTATGTGTGTGTGTAGTTTTCCTCTTCTGTCCTCTGCCTGAGTTGCAGCCTCAGTACCAGCGAGGAGGAGCTCAGAGCTGAACACGGAGCTGCTTCATGGTGCTGCTGCCTGTCGCCTTTCTCTT
Organism: Prochilodus magdalenae; assembly: GCA_024036415.1. Taxonomy (NCBI): domain Eukaryota; kingdom Metazoa; phylum Chordata; class Actinopteri; order Characiformes; family Prochilodontidae; genus Prochilodus; species Prochilodus magdalenae. The sequence goes on along the minus strand of JAMWET010000094.1, from coordinate 1,224,461 downwards.
TCCAGAGGACGCCAACGAGACGCGCTCGGATATTTACCACGGATTCCGCAGGAGGTGGAAACACAGCTCCATAAAGTCCATCAATGTACCTGATCGTAGGCCGGGGTTCGCTTCTGCTGCTCCTCCTGTCAGCCCTGCAGGTAAAGAACAGCGAGCCGCTCCTCTCCTCTCCTGTGTTCTTCTCTCTTCTCCCCCGCTCTCCTCTCTTCTCTGCTCTGGCGCTGTAGTGTGCGGCTCGGTCTGAGTGAGTGGGACGCATGTAAACCCGCCGTGTAGCCCACCGAACCAGAGGAGAACGTGTCCGCGTGCTTTCTCTTCAGCGAAACAGCCTCCCCCCTACCACCTCCTCCTCCTCCTCCTCCACGCGGAGGACGGGTAACTTTGTGTCAACGTGCCCCGTCTCAGCGCTTTCCATTATGGGGAGTTCACCAGCACACTGGCTGTGAGGACTGGATGGAGGTGCTGGGGTGGAGGTTAACTGTACAACTGATGATGATGATGATGATGATGATGAAAGTATAACAGCAGCAGTGATCTTCAGGACACACATGGAGCCAGCTCTGTCTCAGACATGCCTCCTTTTCCAGGTTCTCCTAAGCTAGAACATCAGGGCTTTTCGGAACTACTTAATCCTGCTAGGTTCTTTCATAAGCTCTCCAAGTTGTGACTTAACTGTGTTCAGAAAAAAAAAAGAAATTAGGTCAAGCGGAGTTGTGTCCAAGCTCTTCGGCTTTTCCTTGGTAGAAAAAAAGAAAACATGTTCTGCAGAGTACCAACGAAAGGTTCTAGGAAGCCTTATTGGTGGAACCCTTTTAGTTTAGTTTATCTAAAGTGTATATACGGTCATTAGGAGTTTAAGGAACTGACCATCAATTTTAATATCAGTTTGAGTGTTGGCACGGTTGGTTTACCTGGAGAACCCTTGAAGAACCTCCTCTGTTTTTTCAGGATGTAGATGCATTGAAACCCAGTTTATCAGTGTACATAATGGAAAACATTGTTTACAAATTAAAGAACCAGCGATGTTAATGACGATTAACATATACATTTTAATTGAGAGTTTGAGAGTTGGCATGGTTGTCTTTCCTGGAGAACGTTTGAAGAACCTCCTCTGGTTTTTCTTAAGATGTAGATGAACTCAAACCCAACAAATTCCAGTTTATTAGTGAACATACTGGAAAACATCATAGACAAATTAAAGAACCAGCGATGCATTTTAATTGCTGTTTGAGAATTGGCATGTTTGTCTTTCCTGGAGAACATTTTGAAGAACCTTCTCATTTTTAGTGTGTAGATGAACTCAAACCCAACAAATCCCAGTTTATTAGTGAACATACTGAAAAACCTCCTAGAGAAATGAATAGACAAACAATGCCTTTGCATTGCTGTTTGAGGTGGGACGTTTTGCTTTTCTGTAGAACCCTTAGAACCCTTTTCTGTAGAGCCTTCTTGTTTTTTTAGTTTGTGCAGCCCAACAAATCCCAGTTTATTAGGGACCATACTGAAAGAGACGTTGTGTTCTGAGCATCGTTGGTGCTTTGTTGTTATATTTGACACTTGAAGTGAAGGAATAAAGTTTTCCAGCTTGTGACAAAATCCATATTCCGACTTTTGTAGACAGAAATTCCAAACGTGAAGAAAGGAAAAACGGACAAGCGAGGAATTTTCCTAGAGATCACTGCTGACTGTTGTCTTCGGCACATCAAATGCCGTATTCCTCCTTTTTAAAAAAGCATGTCGAGCCAGTTTGGTCTCGTGTTTTGGTGTATCCTGTGTAATGTGTGCTGTTAATTCAGCAATAACCAGCCATTGTTCTGCCAACCACCCCCCTACACCACCCCCCTCCGCTTTCATTGAAATTCCACTGATTGAAAGAGGCAAGTGGCACGAATACCCATAATGCCGTCATGCTCTGGAACTCGCATTCTTTTGGAGGTCCGCACAAAAGAAATGGGATTAAGACCTTGTGGTGCTGGTGGGGGTGGATGCAGGCTGTTGGGGGTGATGTTTGGTAGGGGGTATTGCGGGAACTGGGGCGGTATTTGTGCAGATTGGTAGACAGCCTGCTGTAATCGTTCCTAGGCGGCTGTTTGAAAGTCTGGAATCACCATCGCAAAGTTTAGAATCGTTTTTATCAGTGTTATAAACCACTTTAGTTTAACTAAACTTTGGATCTCCATTTTTATCGATTTGTAAATGAACATTACTGCTGATGAACGGATAATACAATTTAGATTTGGCTGGAATGCTAAACAGAGCCCCAATCACTGAGAAAGTGGTACAGTTTTAAAAAGAAAGTCTGGTATTTGGAAAGAGGTGGGTAATAATGAATAATGAGTTATGAATTTTGTTACTATAATGAAAACCCAATTCCAAAAAAGTGGAAAAATGAAAATTCAAACAGATGCAACAATTTTCACACCTGTAAACATACATACACACACACACACACATATATATATATATATATATATATATATATATATATATATATATATATATATATATATATATATATATATACTTGGCATATATATATATATATATATATATGGGTGTGTGTGTATGTATGTTTACAGGTGTGAAAATTGTTGCATCTGTTTGAATTTTCATTTTTCCACTTTTCTGGAATTGGGTTTTCATTCATATATATATATATATATACTTGGCATATATATATATATCGTTGCTGTCCAAAGAAAAACAAGTATCTCCAAAATGCCAACGTTACAGGAGAGGGCAAAAACCAAAATTAATGGAATCAATGGAACCAGATATTTTTCCAAGCATGTTTTGGATATTTCTGATGAGCCATTCATCATAAAATGTCCACCCAATGTAAAGAGCAGCTCGTGTAATCATATGATGCCAAAAAATAAAAGATCTACCAAATTGGAGATACGTGGTTTTCTTTGGACAGCGACGATATATATATAAGTCGGCAGCTTCATCAGTGCAGCTGGAAATCTGGCTTCCACTTGGCATAGTACAGCCTTAAACTGCATGTGTAGATGAAGGGACAGATTTTGTTTCCTGGCTAGGGTTTCTCCTAATATTCCCGGGCCCATGTGATTATATTCATTACAGAAGCGTGTTATAGATTTCCCAGAATCCTCTAACGATGTATTTGTGGTTATTGTTAAATTCCGTGTGTATAGAGAAACGTTACTCTTACACTGGCAAACTATTTTGTAAGCACTTGTTACACCCAATCAGGACGGCCTCCCCTCTTACAACCAACCTGCTTACAGGCCATTTTGACAATTCCACAAACTTACCAGTGGTACATTGTTCCTGGCCCAACTTTTCTGGAATGTGTAGCAGGTCTCAGGTTTGGCATTGGTGTACATTTACAGAAGTTGTAAACATTAAAATCGAAATACCTGTAAAATTCAGTTTGCAGATCTCCAATTGTACTTGAGCTCTACTGTGTCGACTTTTTTTGGAATTGGGTTTTGAGAGATGGGAACCTGAAGAACACCATTTAACAGCTCCAACTGATGAGAGTCTGCAACAATACATATCCTGATATACCAGAGTATTATATTTCTGACATATCTCCACCTCTGATATAGATATTACACATACTGTTTCTGCACAGTGTCACAGCTCTAGTTCCCCTTCCAGTTTAGTGAATATGCATGATGTACAGAACAATAGAACTGGTCCAACTCTAACTGCTTAGAGGACAAACCTATCCATATAGTTCTATCCGCCTCCACGGCAGGTTAAGAAAGCTGGCTCATCCTCCTGTAAAGTTCCACTCTGGAGGTTTTAAGGTGGACTGTATAATCTTTTCTGGATCTTTTCAGTTTAATTCTACAGTAAAGCCTTAAGATAAACATCAGGGGAACCTTCTATGTGTAGCTGTCTCTAAACTTTTGACTGGTACTGTAGTGTGCCACAATGTTGTGATGTCACTTCATCACATGGACAATTAAATTGCCTCTGATTGGTCTAACTCTTCTACATTTATGGCATTTAGCTGATGCTCTTATCCAGAGCGACTTACAAGGTTAATGATTACAGGTAGGCCAATGTAGTGTTAGGAGTCTTGCCCAAGAACTCTTATTGGTGTAGCTCAGCATAGTCACCCGAACTGGGATTCAAACCCCAGTCTCCCACACGTAGAGGTGGCACCCTGAGTAGTGGTGTTACCCACTGAGCTACACCAACCACAGACAGTTGGCAAACTCTGTTATAGGGTTAAAAAAACTGCAGCTCTTGCAATTGCGAAATTGCAACTGCAATTGCAATTTTGATATAAAAATGATTCATCTTTCAGCCCTAATAGTGTATGTGGCGAGATCTGTTGCCTGATTGCCCAACCTCTTGTGATATGCCTCATGTATTGAGAACACTGATGGTTGTATTTTTGCCACAGAGCCAGTCGGACTAATCAGCACCATATTCCTGACGTTTTGAACATTTGGGGACTCTCCTCTTTTTCGTTGGGTTTCTGACCACCGTCCCTCGGCCGGTCAGAAGGAGCTGTTTATCTGAAGCGATCTGAGCTGCTGATCGATTACTGGCCTTTGCACAAGCTCACCCTCAGTTAAAAACAAACGGCTCCTGTTCTGGCCTTCCTGCCATGCTTCCCAGCAGAACACTTAACCTCGCCGGCCTCATTACCCTAATTGCACTCGCTGTCCCGCTATAAAACAGGTGCTGCCTTTGTGCGTGCGTGGGTGTGCGGGTGCGTGCGGGGTGAAGGTCTAAAGATTGGGGAATGTTAATTGTGGACTGATGAGTCACTCTGTATGTTTTCCGCAGACTGGCACACACGGCAGAGGCCCCCCGCTGTGCAGGCCGGGTTTTGCTGAAGATGTGTACGATGCTCCGCTGCCGGAAAAACTGCTGGAGGGACAGCCGCTGCTTACCGGTAAGGAACCTTGCACTTACCTCGTCTGCATGTGGACGCGTGCTGGGGCTGGTAAAGCGCTGGGCCGATATTATTGGTGGATATCGTGATATCGGATGTTGGCAAAATTCATATCAGCAAAGCAGAGATGGGTAATGACCTGGCTCATAACAAACCTGAAGAAAAATCTATCTGGCTAAATGCCAGGCTTCAGAAAGACTTCCAGAGCACCAGTCATATCCAGAGTGACAGTAATACAGGCTGAACTGGTCAACCTGATTCATGAAATCATCACCGCCCAATAAAACGCATGTATCTCCATTTTGGCCAAGTTTTACTTTTATGCATCATTTGATCACATGATCTGCTGTTTACACTGTGTGGAAATTTCATGATCAATGGACCAACACAAACGGCCCAGAATTGCTTAGGGAAAAGTCTGGTTCCATTGACTTCCATTAAAATTAGATCGGGTTTTTGGCCTCTCCTGTAAAGTTGCCATTTTGGAGATGCTTGTTTTTCTTTGACAGTGATGTATATATGATATATGATACCATGTCGCCCTTTAAAGTCAACAGCATGGTTATTGCTGCTGTTTAATAAGCTGCTCTTCATTATTAATAACCTGACGTCTCTAAGCTGTCCTTCCCTTTGCTTGATAAATAAAGAATGTGAACCAACAAAGCTGAACATTTATATATGAGTGTTTTGTTGGTCTCACAAACTACCGTTTAGTATAAGCTAAGAAATGAATGGGAAACGTGATATTGAATAATAACAGCAGTCTCTTGCATCAGTCATACGGCGATAGAAAACATGGTAGCACATAACAAGCTCAGCTTATACGTGTTTATTTATTCGTCCATGGCCAGTGTGGACACCCATGCACAGTAAGTGTTTTCACACTGTGGGTTTAGAAGCTTTTTAGGGCCTTATAGCTAAAAATGCAGATGCTTCATTCTACAGGGTTAAAATTCTGGTTTTCCTGGAGTTCTGGATAAAATATTTAGCATTAGTTTGCCTTCTGGTTTTGAATCATGTAACCAGTAGGGCTGTGTACTGGCAAGAACCTGGTGATACGACGCATGTCATGATACAGGGGTTATGATTTGATACATTGGACTATATTGTGATACTGAAAGCATGGTGATATATCGCTATATTTTTAAAACCTATTTAAAAAAAAAATGTTATACTATGAAATAGAAAAAACACACTACAATATCGCTGCTGTCCAATGAAAATCGTGTATATTATTTTTGTCGGTTTTTTACCTTTATGCATCATTGGAACACAGCAGCTGTTGTTTACACGGTATGAAAATGTCACAATGAACGAACCAACAGAACTTCCCTAGACTTGCTTGGAAAAAAGTCGGGTTCCATTGACTTCCATTAAAATGGAAGGTTTTTGGCCTCCCCTGTAAAGCTGCCATTTTGGTGATACTTGTTTTTGCTTTGGATGCCAACGATATGCAAAGGTTTGCTAATGCTAACGTTAGCAATGCACCCTACACCATTACATTGGAGTGAAAGAGTCTAATGACTGAACACAGAGTACAGCATTACTGTTTAGTGGTTTTCTGGTAATCTATTACTTTTAAAACAATACTTTTGTGAGAGTACAGTATCGCAAAACATGTTACAATGCACAAGAGTATTGATATTTACTTACACCACTGGCCCCCTGTGGGTAGGGATGCTTAGGCAAATGCAGTATTGGGTGTCTTGCCCAAGGACTCCCAAAGTGTGCTCACCTAGACGGGGTACTGAACCCTAATCTACCACCTGGATGTTTTCCAATATTAACCCATTATATTGAGCTTTATATTCCCAGCTACTATCACATACGAAGGTCTTACATGGTACCATGTTTGAGAGATACAGTATAGAGTATGAACACATTTCCATTTTCCCATTCAGTCTGATTCAATCTGATCCTATAAATTCACAGAAATCCCTAAAATCAGTATGGCGTCCCAGAGCCTTCGTATCAGATCCAGCCCTGGCATGTATGTGCCGTGCTGGCATTGCCTTAGTAACGTACCAAGCTATTAAATGTTCTTTGTGCGTGTGGCCCTGTGTGCTGGTTGTTTGTAAGGTGCTGTGGTCTGGCAGGGGACCGTTTTTGTGTGTGCGGGAGCGAGCGAGTGTATGTATCTCCAAGCTCCATGTGTGTGGCTCGGCGCTACGGTGGGTGAAAACAAGCTTCAGACATATTTAAACAATTAGCCGCGCTGTTATGTGGGCTTAAAAGCCATGTTGTTTGGTTTGTATGCCAATAAACGTCCGAATCTGGAGGGCCTTAGCTCTGCTTCTAATCATGGACTCGCACAAAGAGTTTTTTGAAGAGCTTTTGCTGAATTTCCACTTTCTTCAATTTGCTGCCAGAAAGAAACACAATGGAAAAAGAAGTGGTGGTGGTGGGGGGGTGAAAGCAATCCCACCGAGTTTGTTGTTCTGGGTAAAAACGGGGCATTTTTAATTGCTGGCAGTCAGAAGAAAGAGAATCCTGTTCCTCACCTTTTATATGAAAATGAGCGCTGGTACGTCGAGCGCGGTAATGCTGTTGTACGAAGAATTTGCTGAGCTCTGTGGACAGCGGTGGCACAAAACCGTGCCGGAGACCCGAGGGCTTGTTTTCTGGCCTGGAGAAGTTTCTTTAAAGTCCAGGAGTGGTGCACTTTTACATCTCCCGTAATTGTTTTGCTGCTTGTTGACATCAAAGCAGATAAAAGGAGTTGCGCGCCATCACAAGTACCTGGCAAAGTGGGCAGGTAGAGGAGAGGTCCTTCTTTTTTTCCCTAGCTGTTGAATAGCACAAGGCAGCACAGACTGACTGTGTGTGATCCCTGAGTTTGTGTCCGACGCCTCCACATCGCCCGTCTTCCTGACCCTAGAGGAAAAGCGTCTCGCATGGCGAATGCTTCTGGGTGCTTTATGCACTTGGCGACGCGCACAAGCACGGGTTTTTCTTTCACCACCAGCCATTCAGAGTGATAGTTCAGAGCCTTGTGTAGTTGATTTGCAATACACGCAGAACTGTGTACTGTGGCTTTGGGTTGTTCGTATTGGGCAGGGCTGCCGCTAATGTTTGCGACTCTGGGTTAACCTGCCGTTGTTGATTAACGCATAAATCAAGGGGTTAGAACTTGTGCAGTTGCCTCTCATTCAGCCACAATGGTGGCACTGCTACCAGTTTAACTTCCATCTATGCCTCACTGTAAATAATACTAAGTGGATCTTCCTATGTACAGTAGTGCAAAGCAATAGAAGCCATATCGCCCCCTACACTTCCTGTAGTGTATCGCAGTCTGGGTTGCAGATGGGCTGTATAATAGGGCTGCAGTGATTTATAAAATGAAGACTTAGACCTAGAATGATTAGACCTAGAATTAGAATTCCAATGGGCCATGCACACAGACCATTTGGCCTGGACCCAATTCCAATACAGTATCAAGCTTAAAATTCGTCCGGGATGGGCTTAGGGGTAGGCATTCCAACTAACTTTGGTATTCCAGATCTTCCAGTAGCCATAAGAAAATATAAACTGATATCCGATGACTGAAAAAAAAAATTAACGACTGTAGGCTTGGATCCTGAGGCACATTAGCATCCCGCTACAGGCTTGTTCAGCCATGGACATGCAAGTGGTTGTAGTGGGATGCTATAATGCTTATAATGATGAATGTCAGTTCAGTTTATTAAGCATATTTTAGAATACTGTGCTAGCCGCAAGCTAATGTGTTAGCCACAAGCTAATGCATGCTTTTGAGGGGTGCTGGTGTGCCCTTATTTTTGACTTGCTTCATATTGATTTTTTATGCACTATAATCAGAAGAGTAGTTCATTAGCTTCGGTCTGCTGAATGTATTTTGTAATACCTGTGTATGTTGAATAAGAGGTGCATATTAAAGCAGACCCTGTGATGTGCTGTATTGCCACACTCCTAATATGCAATATGATCATTATGCTGCATTACTGAGGCCTTTCATTTATGAGTAATCAATACTATGATGCTGCATCTATTTTCCATTACTGTTGTGGCTCTGTTATTGAGAATCCAGGTCAAAGCAGTCTAATGCACAACTCAGAACAGCGGTGGACAGTTTGGCTTGCGGGCTTTGGTTTCAGCCAACGAACCAGTTTTTGGTTGCATCTTTGTTGCTTGGACCCAAATGGTCACTGAATGGCCCCTCGTTTTAGAATTTACAGTTGCAGGCGGCAATGCAGTTTCTGACAGTCGTAAATGAAGATGTGAATGAAGCATGTACCCAGCTGCTGCCTAAATGGTTTTGCGGGTCACCCGGTGTGCTGCGACCAAATGCCAGCTCTGAGAACCCTCACCGTGGTGCTAGCTCCTTCCTGAGCCCTGCTTTTGATTAGCGTCCACTTCCAAACAGAGCTGCGAGGAACCTGCAGGTCAGAGAAAAGCCTCAGAAGATGCTGTGGGATTTCACACGTTTGGCACAGAAGTCACAGCTAGCGGAGAGTGTGATGTAGTCATGGAGAGAGTGACACCAGGGGGGATGGGGATAGAAAGAGACAGGGGAGGAGAGCGACAAGGCCAGAGGTCACCGTTTGCTTTCTCTGCCCTTTCAACCCATACCACTCCCCCCTAGCCCTGCCCCCACATTCGCTCTCTTCTAACATAGGCACTTTTGCCTTCGCCTTTGTCCAAGGACCATTGCTGCTAGTAGTCAATGTCTTCTTTTATTGCTCTCCATTCCAACCCATCATTAACCAGATTTCCTAGTTAGAGTGCTGATCTCAGATCAGTTTCTGCCTTTTATAGTCTGAAGATGCTAATTGCATGGAACGAGTGGCCCTGATCCAAGATCAGCTGTCGAAAAACCCTTGATAATTATAGAAGCACGCCTTTACTCTACCCCTCCCCCCTCCTTTTCATCTATCCTGCATGCTCATCGGGTACTGGCGTCAGTGGAACACGGTGGAGCGGCACTCTCGCAGCCCTACAGGGAAGCTAACAGCCAGAGGCTGTGCTAATGAAACACCATCCACTAATGACAGCCCCCTGTAGGGCCTAACTTTTCCACAGAGTGGCCAGGGCAGTCTTGTACTGTGCTCATACTGGCCTGGTTTTCCCAAACACAAAAGTAGTGTAAAGATTTCCAAGTTAAAGTTTAAAGTAGTCAAAGTGGACTTGTGCTGAAGACATGGGAAGTTCGGTCAAATTTGATAGGGTTTGTCAAATATTATTCAAAAAATGATTGGAAAAATATGGCACCTAAACCCGCCTGCCGATGACGCGAAAGGGGCACTCAGCGGCTCACTATCACTGTACTGTATTAACCTCAGACCACAAATCCATACTAAGTGACACTTGGTTTGAAATTTACACCAAGAAAGGCCAGCAATCTAAAGTCTTTAAGATAAGCACATGCTAACCATTTGTTTTCACCTTGGCCAATAGCGCCTAACATAGTTAGATAATGATTTCCTGGATTATAGCATGTACCTTTATAACTCAAAAACACTGAGTTTGCGAAGAGGCAGTTACTGTAGCTGATAAACATTGAGTTGTACAATCTTCTTGTTAAGTACTTAGATGTCAACATTCCTGCCCAGGTTCAAGCCTGTACTGCATTGGTTGATGTTGTTTTAGTATCTAGTCCGTTGTAATTCTAGTGCTTTCCTTGAGATGAGAAGAGATGGTAGAATAGGAAAAGTTGACAAGGTGAGGTAAAATTCCTAAACCAAGTTTGGTAGAATCTAATATTAGCTAGACTAGTGAGCTAGACTAGCTTTTGTTAGCACCTACTGGCAAAAACCAAACTGGGCCTTTGCTGATGGCCTTGATATGGACTGTGGACTATAGGGTGTTTCTTGCTAGGAACCCACATCTTCGCTTTTTGTTGGTCAGACAAGGGCTCACCAAGATAGCTAGCTAGCTGCTTTCTACCTAGCTGGGTGGCTACCAAAACACAGATGTGTGTTAATAGCGAGAAACACTCTATAAATCCCATATACTATATCAGAGCTTTTAGCTTTGGTCAGTTGTTGCTGATGTTAGCTAGCTAGCACCAAACTTTGTATTTATTCACTCGTTAGCCTTATCAACAGCAGCCATTTCCTTTTCTCTTTCCCATCACAAGGGAAGTGCTAGAATATCAATAGAGTCATTTATTTTGGCCTCAAATTTATTCAAACAACAAGGGACACAGCATCGCAGCATGCTGAAAAGACAAGTCTTGGCTAACTCAGTAGAGGCTTGGATACGGATGCCATGGTTGGATTGGAGTTGAAGGAATGTGGACCCTTTTTAATCCTCCATGGTGCCTCACTAAAGAGGGAAGCAGTCATGAAAAGGTTCACAGGTTCCATCATTGTTGTTTGATTTTGGGATCTAAAGGAACGTTTGGAAACAGCTATTGCATCAGACTTAGCAAGTGGATACTCGGCTATATTAAACCCAGGCCGCGAATTCATAGCAAATGACGCGTGGCTTGAAAATAAAACTGAGAAAGCAGTCTGTCTAAAGGCTTTATGGTAAACAGACAAATGCTAAGCACCTGTTTTTACCTCAGCTAATGTTGCTAGCCTAGCCTAGAGTTAGTCAATACCTGACAGGAAGAGCAGCTACTCTAAATGTTGGTCAAAGTATGTGAGTACAGAGTTGAATGAACTTCAGTTTGACGTTTATCTCTGTTTTCTTCCGCCACACCATTATCAATTTATCTGCTAGCACTTTTTGTACAGTTTGCTGTAGCCTTGGGTGCAGTAGTTGTTCTTTGCTTCCTCATTTGGACTAAACGAATCTGAAAATCTAACCCAATATGTAAGATAAAGGTAATGCACTGCCCTTTGCGTGGCTATAAGCACCTTGGTAGGCTTGACCACAAGCTAAATTGGTAAATCAGACTAAACAGTCATACACAGATTAGCTGTTATGCTAACCGCATGTAGTTAAATGATAAGTCCACCATTCATAAGCTGAAATGAACTTTGTGATACGATACTTTTACAATACTTGCATTGTAAGCATTGCTCGCTTGTGTGGACAAACAGTGTTGGTGTTGACACATTGTTTGGTGTGTGTGTGCTCTGGCTCCCCCAACCCTTTCCAAGAGGCTCCTAGCTGCATGAGGCGGGATTAATAGCATGCCAGGCTAGTCTGAGAAGGGGGGCCTGGCCACATTCATTACTTTGCTTAATTGCAGCCTCAAGGCCGTAAATAATGAGTGAAATAACTCTGGACCGACTCGTGCTGCAGTTGGTTTGTTTCTTCATACCTGGGCCTGCGCGCTCATTGGGCCACTTAGCCTTGGCCGCGCGAGTCAGGAAATATGTCACACGTGTGTGAGGATGCACGTTGCTCGTCTGCTCCGTCAAGCAGGATTTTAGCACCAGGGTGGTGTGTTGCGCACTCACACAAAAATAAAAAATGGACGAGCTCATCTCACTAATGTAGGGAACGTTGTTTGATAGTCTGTGGTCAGATGGAATGCAGGACCGGACTGGTATCCGCATCCAGGCAGCAAATTGTAGGTAATGGTTAACGAGCCTAGGAACTGGCCGTGGAGTGCGTTGGAAGGTTTTACATGTAAGGAGGGATATTTGCCTGTGACTGTATAAGTGGATAACCAGCCTTTATGCATAATCAAGACACGTTTCTCATTCATGTGGCATGATCCAAATTCAGTATCCATTCTTTTTGTGACGTCACGGAAACCAGTGCATTTACATATGCATCTTATCCATCTTATCTATCGTCATTATTTTAAAAAGAGTAGTTACATCCAGAAGGAGGTGTGGGACTGCAGTGCTGTTGGGGAGGAAGATAAAGGTGACCAGGAACAATAACTGATGATACATGTAGACTGATATGATCAATATTCATTGAGCTACACATACAGAAGTAGTGTCTCTCAGTATGGCGTTGTTTGCTAATCCGGCATGCAGACCTCTCGGCATAGAGTTGTAGAGCTTCCTAATGGTGTCCTGCGATCATCCGTCCCATCCAGTTGGAATCCTTTCACGCAGTACCTACTGATTGTGCCTGGTGGTGGAGTGACCCCAGGCCTTCTGGACATGTGGCGCATGACAACAAACCATTCACCTTGGCGCTGACCATGGTGTTCCGGCATGCCAATTTGTTGATCGCTCCCACCAAGACAAAAGCGGGACTCATCACTGTAGATGCCCCCCTGCCATTCTGAGTTACTCCATGACAGGCACTCACCATTGCCGTCTTTGGTGACATTGACATGGTGTTAAGGGCATGTGCCGTAGCAGTCTGTGTGCATATAGTCCTGTGGTGGTGGTGCAGGATGACTCATGGAGGGCATCACTGCTCGCTGTATGTCCACAATCATGGCTATTGGGTCACTCAGGTACAGTGATAAGGCCCGTCCTGGCTAAGGTCACACCTACCCATCAAGTGTCATTGGTTTCCTGTAGGTTGATTCCTTCCGGGTGCAGCTATTTGAGCAAATATGTTTGCTGATGTGTCTATAGGGATGGTTTTGAACTAAACATGCTACAAGGCAGCCAATCAGATCACAGCTCCTGTCTTAAAGGGACAGTAACAAAAGCTGCCTGTTTAAGGATAGAGAGGTTGGAAAGAGGTCACATATAAACAACTCCCAGTTGTTAGCATAGTAAGTAGGAAAAGATAGAAATGCAGATGAAGGACTCTTTGAAATGAGCCGCTTTTAATTGAATCACTTCACATGAGATCTGCAACAGCTGTACGTCTGGTATCTACAGTGCTATCATGTAAATGAGGCTTTATCAGGGGCCCCAGTCTTTTAAGGAGGCCTGTGTTTTAAGCAGAAAAGCGTAAAGCTATTTGGCATGCAGTGCATTAGCGCTTCCTGCAGCGGGTTGAGGCCCTGCTATTTTTAAAGTTTCCTGATAGAGGTTTCCACTAATGCACCAGCGATGCTACGTAATGGCCTACCTTTTAAAAAGTCTCGTTCATTTTTAGCCATAGCATCATGATTCAGCCCGACCATTATGCAGCCTTGACTCTCCTCTCCTGAAACTGGGTTAATGAATATTCCCAGAAGTCTAATTGAACGTAATACACTTTCATGGCGCCACCCAAGTTCCCCCCCGCCCCAACACACTCCCCCACCCCACACTCCCTCAAAGCCATCCATCCTGCTTTCATTTTTCTCTCCCTCTCTGCACCCCTCTTCTCCATGGCTAGCATTTTTATTGCTAATGAAGTGTTTCTTGGCATGAAGGAAAGGGCCGAATGTGGATTCTAGTTCCCATGTTCGAGAGAGAGAACGAGAGAGAAAGAGGGAGAGAGAGAGAGACCGACCAACCTTCGTAGCCAGGGTCAAACCCATAAGTGGGGATCTACGGTTGACTGACTTCACAATGTGGTAGAAACAAGCAAAGTCAACACGCTCTCATGCAAGAGGCGCTCATTCGAAACTGACCGGTTCTTTTTCTCTTTTTCTTTTTTTCTTCTTCTTCTTCTTCTTCTTTTCCACATTCAGTCCCTACGAGGACCCGGAATAGGCAAATGACTCTATATTGAGATAATGTCGCAATGATATTCAGGCCTGCTTACCCTAAGCTGAAACATTTCACAGCGACGTGCTTATGAAGATCTCATTTCTTCGACATGCGGTCTCATAACAGGCTTTCAGTCATGCCCACTCAAATAGTTGTGGAGCTGGTTAGCCACGGCTTTCAGTTGTGTTCACAGTGGTGGGGGGTAAGTGGAGTATGAGCACAATAATATTTATCATTATTTTGATGGATTACATCACATCACGCTACAATATGCTATTCTGAGCATGCCGGGGATGTTGGCAGCGCTTGAAGAACGCTGACCAACTGTATTTGTAATTACAAGAGAGTACAATTCAGATGGTGATGCACTGAAACAACGAAAACAGCTCTAAATACATCATCACTGACAAGAGGAACATGCATGTCCATTATTGTGGACTTTTACTTTTATGCATTATTTGATCACATGATCTGCTGTTGGGGGGGCTGTCTGGTTCCATTGACTTACATTAAAATTAGGTTAGGTTTTTGTCCTCTTGGTTTTTGTCCTCTTGGGTTAGGTTTCTGGGTTGGGGTTAGGTTTTGTCCTCTTGGACAGTGATGATATGTCTTTTCATTTATGCTTTACAATAAATAAACTCGTATTATTGGTCACATTTGGTTTCAATAGGACACAAAACTGAGCTTTAAAACCACCGACAATGTTGGGCCATTCAGTTCAGTGAATTCCTTTATGCCATAGCTATTCTCTGCCTGTCGGCGCTCCCGTTTGTGAATTTACAGGGACTCTCCTTTCTGCTTCTGTGGTTTCTTTGCAACCTGCATGTCGAGTGGGATGTCATGTTTTCCAAGGGGACCTATTGTGCTTTTTCAGTTCCTCTCTTTCCTTTAATGTGTATGGAGCTTTTTGTACACGTGAACGGGTCTGCAGAGTCATAAAACCCGTAGTACACAGCAGAGGGAGAATCTCTCTCCTACAGAAACCACTTCTCTCAGCTGCCTGAAACGCCTTTATATGTTACAAGGTGATGTCATCTTGTAACTCAGGCCTTGCCCACCTGGTTGGCACCCTGTTTGAATGGGTTATACTGCAATGTACATGTTAGGTGTACATAGTGCAGTGTCACTGTTGCCTCTGGCTTGCTCAAGGGGGGCTTGGACCAGGTTTTCCCCCACCCCCCCACCCTCAAATGTCTGTACATTAACTTTGTGTTTTTTCTTTTCCTTTCTATAACAAATTGATTATCTTTGAAGCTGCTTTGAGACAACATTGGTTGTAAAAAGCGCTATATAAATAAACATCGATTGATTGATAGATACTATGTGACATCATTGCATTCTCAAGGTGCAACAATGCATTGTGACATCATAATACAGTCCGTCATGGCAACAGCAAGGTTACGGTCATATTTTCCTCTATGAGGTTATGGGCTGAAGGGGTCAGCATTGTGACTGGCGGGTCACCAGTTTGATTGCCTGAATCAACAGGACATGACTGAAGTGCACTTGAGCAAGGCACCTAGCCACCAACCGCTCCCTAGGTGCCATGGACACTGCTGCCCAGCACTCCGGGCGACTGCCTCCTCATGCGTATTTGTTTACTGGTGCATGTGTTCATAATTGTTTCCCTTTATGGATGGGTTGGAGAAATTCTAAATTCTAATCTACCTCTATTAGAATTCCTTTCTACCTCAGATGTGGGCCAGGTCCATTATTGTTCCCTTGTTGTATTTATGGTAGTTTTCAAATGTAGCCGTTTTGTCTGTTCCAACTTATGAAGCCTCAGAAAATCTATGGTAAATATGTTATGATGCCCAGCGTGTATTGAGAAGATGCCTTGATGTATGGTAATATTATACTTCTGCCGTATCGCCAAGCCCCTCGCCAACTCGCAATGCAATTTATAAACGGTGCCTCATTTTGCAGTCCAATTAATTCTGTAGCTCCCAAATTGGGCAGAGATACAGAGGCACTAAAATGACATTGCCGTGCTCAACATGAGAGTTTGCGTTCCGTTTCATTCCCTGTGTGACTGTAGCGAGGATTAAAATGAGAAATAGTCATTACAGTGTAAATGCCATTCATATTAAGGGTGTTAGGAAGCCTGCAGTACAATGCCTAATTAAGCCGAGCCAGAGCTGAAATTTTTTTGGACTGCCCGGGTCCTCTGGGGACTACAGGCGCTGTAATTTGGTACCGGCGCAAATGAGTGTGTTAAAGACAGCTACTTCCACCAAAAACGGAATGCAAATCATCCGATTGGATAAAGACCACTTTTTCCACACACTGATTAAGCCTAGTCCCAGGCCAGTCTGGACGGACAGTCTCATTTAGTCAAAGAATAGCTCTGCCTTTTCTGTGTCGACTAAAGTGGAGCAGTGTTTCTCAATTCTGGTCCTGGAGTCCCACTGCACTGCATGTTTTACTACTTTGCCTGCTGTAGTATGCTCGTTTTAAACTCAATAAGGATCTGTTAATTAGCTGATGAGTTGAGTCAGGCGTGTTGGGAGTAGGGGAAACATGAAAATGTGCAGTGAAAGGGGTACTCGAGGACCAGGGTTGGGGGAAATCTAGGCTAGAAGTGTTTTTGCTTTGTGGGTTTTCACTTTTAACAGGCTTCTGGTGTAGCCTGGACCACCCTTAAATACACTCATCATTAAAAGAGTAGCTGCACCCAGAAGGAGGTGTGGGATTGCAGTGCTGTTGGGAGGGAAGATGAAGATTACCAGGAACAATAAATGATGATTAATTTAGCAGTAGTTATTGAGTTACACACAACATGGAGTTGTAGGTGATGCCTGATGGTGTCCTGTGATGATCCATCCCATGCAGCTAATGTATTCTCACACAGTTCCTGCAGATACTGTGGTAGGGGTGGAGGTGGAGTGACACCAGGCCTTCTGGACATGGGTTGCATGACAACAAGCCGTCCATCTTGGTGCTGAACACGGTGCCTCCACACACACGGATTCGTTGGTCATTTCCACCAAGACCAAAGTGGGACTCGTCAATGAAGATGACCCGCTGCCATTCTGAGTGCCTCCATGACGGTCTGGTTGGACACCATTGCAGTCTTGGGCAACATTGACGTGATGTTAAGGAGCGTCGTCATAATGGTCTGTGTGCTTGTACTCGTCTGCCAATGGTGTTGGCACGAACAAGATGGCTCATGGGGGCATCACTGCTGCTGAATGTCTGCGATCATGACTGTTGAGTCAGTTGGGTACAGCGATGTTGTCTGTTCTTGCTTACCTCACAAGTGTGGCTGGTTTGCATACCTCCCAATGTCAAACCTACCCACCAAGTTTCATTCCTGTCGGTTTACTCCTTCTGGGTGCAACTATTTGATAAGTGCATTTACTAGGGATGCACAATGATGTCCGGATCATATCAGTGTTGCTAGATAATAGCTTGAGTAAAATGGATACGGAAATGAAGAAATGGCGGATAGCAATTCCAGTATCAGTGAATTCCTAGTTCTGTCCAGAGCAGAGCTCTCAGGTCCCCTCCTAGGGATTGTTTAAGAATCTCCCGATCCCCACAAATGAGCTATCTGAGGTATGCTGGGGCAGGGAAAACTTGAAACAGTGCAGGGCAGTGGGTCCCCAGGTCCAGAGCACTGATTTAGAGAGTGGTGTGTTTGGCCAAGCCTGACCCTCAGTGACCTGTACTCAGTAAATCAGGATGCTCCACCGGTTGTGCCTCTGAGGGATGTTCTCCAACCACTGCAACCTCTGTTAGACATGCAGTAGCCCTAAATCACATGATGCTGTGACCTCGGGTAATAGCTCGACTACGGTTACCCAGACAACTGTGTAAGACGGGGTCTTGGTCAAGTTGGGCCTGGGATCGTTCCTGTCGGCACTGCATCACTGCCAAGCTTTTCACGCTCTTGAAAGACGGGTGGTGCACATGTGGCTTCACACATTCCGGCACAGTGTTGCTATAGGGAGGAGATGGATTGGATTTTGATTCCGAATGTGGCGCTCCGAAAGATGTTGTGGAGAAACTGGATCCATGACTTGACTTCACAGAGCTTCCGATAAGGCCACTGAGTCAGCGGCTGATCTCAGCTAAGCCTGCCCCCTCCCCCCCAGTGACTTCTATCTTTGTGAAGCTGCTCTGTCTTCCGCGCTCTCTCATCTCTCCCTCTCGCTTGGACGTGAAGAGCAGCCCGACTGCCGAAACTTGTTCCTTTGATCTAGCTAAAGGCACCCCCCTGCCTTGCCTTCCTGGGCCAGATCGCTACAGCAGCACTTCCGCCGCGATCCTGCTAGCTGCTCTCGTTCCATTGCTCTACATTTCGTTTTTCCTGCACGCTGTGATTTTTGCTTCTCGAGCGAGAAGGGGAGCAGATCGATGAGTTCAGGGTCTCTGTTTGGTCTAATCAATACCTTGTAATGAATGCTGCGTTCCAGTTCTCGGCCTACCGCTGACGGATGTTCAGGAGCGGGCCGCTGCTTCTTCATTGGATTGAGACGTGATAAATCCTCGTTGCACCTCGGTGGACTCTCGAGACGAGGCCCGCTCGCTCTTACGCCGCCCAATTGTGCACCGATTCTCATGATGTCTGGACGTTTTTCCGTGTCATCTGTGTTTTAATTTGCTATTTGTCAGGTTTATTTTTAGCATCAAAGTCAGTTTTATTCCACGTCTTTATGCGTGTCCATTCTCTGTAACATGAAGACGTTTTCACTCTTTTATTCCTCTCTAATTCATAAACGTTCAACCCTTCTTCTTAAGCTTTGTCAAAACGCTCCCGTCTCCAGATGCTCCTTGTACTGAAATGAAATATCCTTGTAATGTGGTTTGTGTCAGGTAGATCAAAAGAACTGTCTGCTATATTTTCCACTCATCCCTGTAGAGCTTTATATACACACTCATCATCGAAAGAATAGCCGCACCTAGAAGGAGGTGTGGGATTGCAGTGCTGTTGGGAAGGAAGATAAACGTTATCAGGACCAATAACTGATGATCAGTTTAGACTGATATGGGGAATATCTGTTGAGCTACACATACAGAAGTAGTGTCTCAGTATGGTGTTGGGCCGCCATGTTTGCTAACCCAACCTACCAGACCTCTCGGCATGGAGTTGTAGAGGTTCCTAATGGCGTGGTTGGTGTAGCTCAGCGGATAACACAACTGCCTGCCAGAGAGCCATCACCACATGTGGGAGACTGGGGTTCGAATCCCGGTCTGGGTGACTACGCTGTGCTACACCAATAAGAGTCCTTGGGCAAGACTCCTAACGCTACACTGGCCTACCTGTAATATGGTTAACCTTGTAAGTCGCTCTGGATAAGAGGGTCAGCTACATGCTGTAAAATAAAATGCTCCTGTGATAATCAGGCCGTATGGATGTGTGGCATGTGACGACAAATCGTTTATCTTGGTGCTGAACACGATGCCTCCACACACACATATTCGTTGGTCGTCTCCACCAAGATGACACGCTGAGTCACTCCATGACAGTCTGGCACCACACCATTGCAGTCTTTGTTGACGTTGACGTGGTGTTAAGGGTAGTCATCGTAACGGTATACGTGCATGTGGTCCTGCATCATGCAGCCGTCTGGGGCTGGGACTAACAGGATGACTCATGGAGGACATCCCTGCTCACTGAATGTCCACAATCATGGCTGTTGGGTCAGTCAGGTACAGCAATAAGGCCCGTCCTTGCTTATGTCACATGCACGGAGTATGAAACTTGAATCATTTGCATGTGTCCCAATGTCAAACCTGCCCACTAAGTTTCATTCATGTTGGTTGACGCCTTCTGGGTACACGGTTGTAAGGTTCTGGCTAAGCACGGTTGTAAGTCGCTCTGGATAAGAGCGTCTGCTAAATGCCTTAAATGTAAATTATTTGTTGTTGAGTGTACTTTTAATAGAACAGGTTGATGGTTGCTCATCATCTAAACATCCACCAGGCTTCTGTTTGGGTGTCTGATTGTAAATATGTGATGTTAAGGACTATAGTGGTAACCTCTAATCTAGTCCTAGGCCGATCATCTCACAGATTCCTGGGGTTTTAAAGGAAACCATTTGCAGAATTTACTGTGTATAGCTCCCACAGGGAACATTTAAGACGCTGTAGTCATGGGCTCTACAGCTTTATGTACCCATAGTTTATATCGCCTTTAAAAAGACAGATGGTACAGTACAGGAACCTGAGGCACCGTGCGTCTTGGTCGCTTGAGTAGCGCTAAACAGCTATTCTGAGTGTCAATATGCGGTTGTATATTTAATGTGATTGTCTCAGACGCATGTAGCATAGCATGAAAATAACAGCCTGGTACATTTCCAGTCCACTCCCATGCGCCGTGCTTTTATAGACTACCATTTGTAATGAGGGGTTTATTGACTGTACCATATGCTGTTGACCTGGATGAAGCACCACTCCACATAGCAGTGATGTTCATATCATTTTATGACCTGGGGTCTATTACGGAGTCTTAACTGGAGGTGAGCGCTTTTTGCGGCACTGCAGATGCCGTAGGAATTTTCTGTTTCAGTAGATGGGTTTAGATGATGTATCAATGGAGCCATGTTACAGGTCTTACACACTCAGCGAAAGTTCATGGCATGTTTGTTTATTTAAGGCTGATGTCCTGCTAAGTCTCAACAGCTGGAAAGCATTGCAGCTAATCACTTGAATGTGATAGGAACTTCAGGCTCCTGCAGATGGAGTTGCATGAGGATGATGGTGCTATGTGTGACAGGATCCATAGATTGAGAAGAGGTGGTACAGTGCAGTGAATGTCTCGTTCCATGTGTGGGTAATGGCTCCAAAGCATAATGATTGGCTGAAATGAGTGATTGGTCATTTGGTTGTGCCAAAGACCATAGTGTGAAGGAAGTAGCTGAATCTGCAGGTGTATGGAAGCGTACGGTCAAATGGGTCTACCAGCAGTGGCTAAAATCCCGGTCTACAGCAAACTCTCCTTGGAATTGTGCCAGGAAAAGCATCCACCAAGTTTGGCCCAATTATTTGATGTAAGAGTGTCTGAACACTGATGTGGCCTCCATCCAAATAAAAATTCAGTCCATGCCCAATCAAATCTCAGCTGTTTTTCCTGCTCTTGGAAATATTACAGGTATTCCATATTACATATGGAAGTAAGTGGTAGTGTGAAAATCCCGGCTTTTGCTTCATTGGCCCTTCCTTCAGGAGGTTGTCTGTCCTAGTTAGCATAATTGACCTCTGGGTTGGTAAGACGGTCATTCCCCCGCCCTCCATTACTCACCATGATGCTAGCCGATGCAGGCTTCTGTTAGAGGGTGTGACAAAATTGATGGTTAGCATTCTTCTCCGAGTGTGCTTAGCTGTCCAATGACATTGTGTTAGCAGCAGTTCAAAAAGATAAAGCAGTGGAACTATGTGACCTTGCTGGAAGTTTGTGCTAGCCTTCACCCTTCCAATGCTAGCAGCAGTCCTAACTAGCGGGTGGAAATCGGATCATATATTATTGAAGAGAGACAATGTATAGGGACCTCCAAAAAACGCTAATGACCACTATGAAAATATTTTAACAGCATTAGACGCGATCACCATGCCTGACCGTGACAGGCCTAGAACCAGGAACCACAGTTTTAGAAAGTCTGGTCGAACCAAATCGCTATGCTGCAGTCAGACCCCTATCATAGCCATTAAATAGTAATGGCCTTAGTGTAGCGCGGTGGTCTGTGACTAATTGGCGGGCTCCTTTTAAGGCTGTCGATTTGCACTGGAGCTGGAAGAACCAATATTTTATTCACGTCTGACCTTCTTTACCATCTATCCTTATCGGAGCAGGTAGTCTGCACAGCGTCTTCCTGACCGGGGCCGAGGCAGCGGAGGACGTCTGGAATGCCCCGGTGCTGATAAAGCTGTTAGCGTTAGCTTCAACAATCACCCCCACCCCCAACCCTCCACCCACGTGCTGTCTGTCTACTCTCTCTCTCACCACACCAGTATCAGCCCAGGCCATTATCACGAGCAGAGAGCTCCTGAGTGATGCTGACATTGGGCAGTGGGGTACAGTGCCTCACATTCAGTTTTTTATATCTTCTTCTTCAGCGCCGCCTGCAAGCTCTGGCGTTTGTCCTTGGCATATAATTAGCCCAGTTCAGCTCGGCCGAGCCCATGAGGCAGGCAGGTTTGTGCCCGCCGAGGGTTCTGTAAGCCACAGCTGTTGCTGTAAGCGCTGCCGTCCCCGCCCCCACCTCCACTCGGTCAAATGCACCGCGCTTCACGTGATCCATCATATCAGCGGGGCTTTTCAGCTGACACCTGGGCTGCAGTTTGGAATTGTTAAAGAAACGGTTCAGCGAAAAAATAGATTTAGACAATTTAGCCCTTACCCCAAGTGTAGTCGGTCAGCCAAGGCGTGTTTGGTCTGGCGCGTTCCACTTCTTTGGTTCCGCACTGGAGCTACGAGGCTGCTGTAGATGAACACCACATAGGGAAGCAAATACGAGCAGCATAGCCCATTACTCAAATGTTCATGGTATGCGGGACAGCCCTGCAAGTGTGTGAAGATTTGGGCATTCAGTTAGCACAAGGCTAGTTGGTGGGCTAACATCCTGGCTGGTTGACTGCTTTTGAGGTCATCCAGGAGGTCACCAACAGATTATTCCTTGACATACCACTCACAAAGTCTTAGAGCAGTATCTCTTCTAGAAAACAGTAAATACTTGTTTGAAGTATTGACCAGATCTAAAAACTGTTAGGATGTTGATAGTTTAATGAATGGTTTGGTGGCAAATCTGATTTACATGATTTTCCACATGACCCAAATGCTGTCAATCAACCAAGACATGTTTGGCATCTAAATTGTGCTTGTTGTGTATATTAAAACTGGAATTGCTAGGCTAACATTGCTAACAAGCACTGGAAGTCAATAGCCACCCAAACCATTATCATACATACATGCCCAGAACTTCTTTCAACCTGTGTAATCCACATCCAGGTCTCAATTCAGGGTGTCCAGAAAAGTCCCTGTGGTTTAGAACACAGTAGGACATAATATGAACTATAAAATTTGAGAGAACTTCTGTCAATGCTAGGCTAACTTGTTTCGACATGCTTAAACCACATCCTGGTCTTAATTCAGGTCTTGTAGGCGAGTCAGTGTGGTTTAGAACCCCGTACAGTATGAACCATAAGACATAAAAGTGAGTTTAGAGCTGCTAGGCTAACTGTGCTAATCAGTAGCCACCCAAACTGTTTCTGTAAACACATGTCCAGAACTTCTTTCGACATGCTTAAACCACATCCTGGTCTTAATTCAGGTCTTGTAGGCAAGAGTGGTTTAGAACACTGTACAGTGTGAACCATAAGTGCGTTTAGAGCTGCTAGGCTAACTGTGCTAATCAGTAGCCACCCAAACTGTTTCTGTAAACAGGCCCAGAACTTCTATTAACATGCTTAAACCATATCCAGGTCTTAATTCAGGTCTTGTAGGCGAGTCAGTGTGGTTTAGAACCCCGTACAGTATGAACCATAAGACATAAAAGTGCATTTAGAGCTGCTAGGCTAACTGTGCTAATCAGTAGCCACCCAAACTGTTTCTGTAAACACATGCCCAGAACTTGTTTCGACATCCTTAAACCACATCCTGGCCTTAATTCAGGTCTTGTCGGTGAGTCAGAGTGGTTTAGAACACCGTACAGTGTGAACCATAAGTGCGTTTAGAGCTGCTAGGCTAACTGTGCTAATCAGTAGCCACCCAAACAGTTTCTGTAAACAGGCCCAGAACTTCTATTAACATACTTAAACCATATCCGGGTCTTAATTCAGGTCTTGTCGGCGAGTCAGTGTGGTTTAGAACCCTGTACAATATGAACCATAAGACATAAAAGTGCATTTAGAGCTGCTAGGCTAACTGTGCTAATCAGTAGCCACCCAAACAGTTTCTGTAAACACATGCCTAGAACTTGTTTCGACATGCTTAAACCACATCCTGGTCTTAATTCAGGTCTTGTAGGCAAGAGTGGTTTAGAACACAGTACAGTGTGAACCATAAGTGCGTTTAGAGCTGCTAGGCTAACTGTGCTAATCAGTAGCCACCCAAACTGTTTCTGTAAACACATGCCCAGAACTTGTTTTGACATCCTTAAACCACATCCTGGCCTTAATTCAGGTCTTGTAGGCGAGTCAGTGTGGTTTAGAACACTGTACAGTGTGAACCATAAGTGCGTTTAGAGCTGCTAGGCTAACTGTGCTAATCAGTAGCCACCCAAACTGTTTCTGTAAACAGGCCCAGAACTTCTATTAACATGCTTAAACCATATCCAGGTCTTAATTCAGGTCTTGTAGGCGAGTCAGTGTGGTTTAGAACACCGTACAGTGTGAACCATAAGTGCGTTTAGAGCTGCTAGGCTAACTGTGCTAATCAGTAGCCACCCAAACTGTTTCTGTAAACAGGCCCAGAACTTCTATTAACATGCTTAAACCATATCCAGGTCTTAATTCTGATCTTGTAGGCGAGTCAGTGTGGTTTAGAACCCCGTACAATGTGAACCATAAGACATAAAAGTGAGTTTAGATCTGCTAGGCTAACTGTGCTAAACAGTAGCCACCCAAACAGTTTCTGTAAACACATGCCTAGAACTTGTTTCGACATGCTTAAACCACATCCTGGTCTTAATTCAGGTCTTGTAGGCGAGTCAGTGTGGTTTAGAACACAGTACAGTGTGAACCATAAGTGCGTTTAGAGCTGCTAGGCTAACTGTGCTAATCAGTAGCCACCCAAACAGTTTCTGTAAACAGGCCCAGAACTTCTATTAACATACTTAAACCATATCCGGGTCTTAATTCAGGTCTTGTAGGCGAGTCAGTGTGGTTTAGAACCCTGTACAATATGAACCATAAGACATAAAAGTGCATTTAGAGCTGCTAGGCTAACTGTGCTAATCAGTAGCCACCCAAACAGTTTCTGTAAACACATGCCTAGAACTTGTTTCGACATGCTTAAACCACATCCTGGTCTTAATTCAGGTCTTGTAGGCAAGAGTGGTTTAGAACACAGTACAGTGTGAACCATAAGTGCGTTTAGAGCTGCTAGGCTAACTGTGCTAATCAGTAGCCACCCAAACAGTTTCTGTAAACAGGCCCAGAACTTCTATTAACATGCTTCAACCATATCCGGGTCTTAATTCCAATCTTGTAGGCGAGTCAGTGTGGTTTAAAACCCCGTACAGTATGAACTAGAAGACATAAAAGTGCGTTTAGAGCTGCTAGGCTAACTGTGCTAAGTCAACCGGCAACCCATACTGTTTCTGTATATACATGTCCAGAACCTCTCTTGAGTCTGCGTCCAGGTCTTTAGGTAGACAAGTCAATGTCATATAGAACCCATCATGGCTTATTGTGAACTATACGGATGAAAAGAATCCGTGTAGCTCCGAGAAGGAGCAGCCATTTACCATGACTGGAATCCTTTATTTTCCGGAGCACCATTTGGTTGAGCCACCAGAAGCTGCCTTTACACATGCCATGGAACATCTACAGCAAATCTGTGGTTTTGAGTGAGCTAAAGGAAATCGGTGAACATGTTGGTGCCATGCTGGTGTATATATTGTGGAAATGGTTTGGGTGACTATTGACGTCCAGTGCTGGTCAGTACCATTAACGTAGCAGCTCCAGTTTAGGCACCAGATCTCCGCCAATGCCTATATGCCTTCGGAATCGCGGTTCCTTTAAGGATAAATAAACAGCATCCGAGCTCCTGTCTCTTCTGTAGCGTCTCTCTGGCTCTCCCTGTCCTCTAATCCAATCTCATCCACGCTTTCTGCGAACCATAATTTTGCAGGCAGCGGCCACTGTGTGTCCACGTCCGCTCGTGAAAGCGCAGCCTCTTTGTTGGTTATTTGATTGGTAGATGCACCTGGGGCGCTGGGCCTGTCTGCGATCGTGCAGGTGGGGGTTGGGGCAGAACAACTGAGGAGTGCGAAGCAGTGACCAGAGCGGAGAGGAATACGCCTCGCTCCTCGCCCTGCTGTAGCCGCGTCTCAGGCTGGCTGAAGTTTATTTAAGTTGGAGGGCCACTCTTCAAGCATGTTCCCCGACCTCTGTGTCTAATGAGTGTGAATAGAAATAGCAGCGCTGACCTGGCTTTCTGCATGTGCTCCTCCGGAGGTGTGGAGGGGGGGAGAAGAAACACAGGGATAAAAGGAAAGGAGGAGGCAGCCTGGCACTCAGCAGACAATACATCAACAATTCGCAGTGTAATGTTTATTCTACCAAAGGCCTGCTGTGTGTACTTTCTCTCCTCCTCCTCCTCCTCCTCCTCCTTTCTTTCTGTCTGTCTGTCTTTCTTTCTGTATGTAGTGTATTTTCTTGCTCCCTCTTCTCGGCTTGTTTGAGGGGTATGAGCTGTTTGGCCTGAGCTGTGTCTCTCCTCCTCCACAAAGAGGCCCTGTATATACTGATCTGCCGTTGTTGAGCTGCCAGTCCACTGAGCAACACTCAATGCCTCTTTTATTGAGCTCTCTCTCTCTCTCTCTCTCTCTCTCTCTCTCTCTCTCTCTCTCTCTCTCTCTCTCTCTCTCTCTCTCTCTCTCTCGCTCTCTGTCTCTCTCTCTCTCTCTCTCTCTCTTTGTGTGTGTCTCTCTCTCTCTCTCTCTTTCTCTCTCTCTCTCTCTCTCCCTCATTCGTTTGTCCTTTTCTCACATGCTTCCTTTCTTCTCATCTCTCCTTCCCCCTCTTCACCTTTGTCTCTCTTCCTTCTCTCTCTCTCTTTTTCTCGCACTCTCCATATTTCAATCTCTTAATCCTTTCTCTTTTGTTTTTCCATTTTCACCTGCTACCTTTCTCTTTCCTCTCCAGCTCTCCTCCCCTCTCTCTCTCTCTCTCTCTCTCTCTCTCTCTCTCTCTCTCTCTCTCTCTCTCGCTCTCTCTCTCTCTTTCCCTCTCTTTCATTCTCTCTTTCTCTCTTTTTTTTGTCTCTTTCTCTTCCTGTGACATGCCTTCTTTCTTTTTCTCTCCTGTCTTGCTATCCCTTTTTCCTCTTGGTTACTCTATCTCTTATTCTTTCTTTCTTTCTGTCTTTCTTTCTTTTTTTTTCTTATATAACCTGTCTTTTTTTTTGTTCTTATTTTCTGGACTGTCTCTTTCCTTTTTTTTCTTCTCTCTCTCTCTCTCTCTCTCTCTCTCTCTCTCTCTCTCTCGCTTGATATTAAACATAAAGAAAACAGAAGGATTCACACCAGACACCCCCGCCCCCCGACACCCCCACCCCGCCCGCCATGTTCTCTGAGCTTGTGCTTTTGGCTGGGCTGTTGCTTTGATGGGCTGTGGCTCAGTGCTGGGTGTGGCTCCCCTTTGGCACGGTCGTTTGTTCTTTGAGCCGGGCATCAGGTTTCCCCGCTGGCACCGCCTGTCTCCTGTAGGATTTGGATCTCCATGCGTGACACTGGCAGAACACAGGCTGATGTAATAAATCAAGTGTGAGCTCATCTCCTGGAAGGGCCTGAAGCATGAGCCGCAGGTCTGCAACTGTCAGGGGCCTTAAGGTCAGCGGTTCTGGAGCTCTGTCTGGAGAACCCGAATGTGTTCACTGCTGAATGTATCGGGTCAAAATGCTCTTAGGAACCCTTTGGTGTCCTGGTTCTTCACATGTTTTCCTTATGCTCTTAGGAACCTTTCCTTCTAGGTTTTGGCTCCTCCCTTTATTTCTCCTCAGTTTTCCTTTTGAGTCTTGGTTCCTCCCTTTATTTCTCCTCAGTTTTCCTTTTGAGTCTTGGTTCCTCCCTTTATTTCTCCCCAGTTTTCCTTTTGAGTCTTGGTTCCTCCCTTTATTTCTCCCCAGTTTTCCTTTTGAGTCTTGGTTCCTCCCTTTATTTCTCCTCAGTTTTCCTTTTGAGTCCTGGTTCCTCCCTTTATTTCTCCCCAGTTTTCCTTTTGAGTCTTGGTTCCTCCCTTTATTTCTCCCCAGTTTTCCTTTTGAGTCTTGGTTCCTCCCTTTATTTCTCCCCAGTTTTCCTTTTGAGTCCTGGTTCCTCCCTTTATTTCTCCCAGTTTTTCCTCCATTTATTTTCCCTCACAGTTTTGAGTCCTGGTTCCCTCCCTTTATTTTTTTATTTCTCCCCAGTTTTCCTTTTGAGTCTTGGTTCCTCCCTTTATTTCTCCCCAGTTTTCCTTTTGAGTCCTGGTTCCTCCCTTTATTTCTCCTCAGTTTTCCTTTTGAGTCTTGGTTCCTCCCTTTATTTCTCCTCAGTTTTCCTTTTGAGTCTTGGTTCCTCCCTTTATTTCTCCCCAGTTTTCCTTTTGAGTCTTGGTTCCTCCCTTTATTTCTCCTCAGTTTTCCTTTTGAGTCCTGGTTCCTCCCTTTATTTCTCCCCAGTTTTCCTTTTGAGTCCTGGTTCCTCCCTTTATTTCTCCTCAGTTTTCCTTTTGAGTCCTGGTTCCTCGATTTATTTCTCCTCAGTTTTCCTTTTGAGTCCTGGTTCCTCCCTTTATTTCTCCTCAGTTTTCCTTTTGAGTCCTGGTTCCTCCCTTTATTTCTCCTCAGTTTTCCTTTTGAGTCTTGGTTCCTCCCTTTATTTCTCCCCAGTTTTTCTTTTGAGTCCTGGTTCCTCCCTTTATTTCTCCTCAGTTTTCCTTTTGAGTCTTGGTTCCTCCCTTTATTTCTCCTCAGTTTTCCTTTTGAGTCTTGGTTCCTCCCTTTATTTCTCTTCAGTTTTCCTATTGAGTCCTGTTCCTCCTTTTATTTCTCCTCAGTTGTCCCTTTTGAGTCTTGGTTCCTCCCTTTATTTCTCTTCAGTTTTCCTATTGAGTCCTGTTCCTCCTTTTATTTCTCCTCAGTTGTCCCTTTTGAGTCCTGGTTCCCCCGTTTATTTCTCTTCAATTGTCCCTTTTGAGTCTTGGTTCCTTTCTCTATTTCTCTTCAGTTTGTTTTTCTCCTCTTTTTTAGTCTTGGTTCTTGGTTCCTTTCTCTATTTCTCTTTTTTTGTTGTTTTCCTTCTCCTTTTTTTTCTTCAGTTTTTCTTTTTAAGCTTGGTTCTTCTCCTTTTTTCTCTTCAGTTTTTAAATCTTAGTTCCTCTCTTTATTTCTCTTCAGGGTTTTTTTGAGTCTTGGTTCCAGTCTTTTCTCTTTGAGTCTTTGTTCCTCTTCTTGTGTCTTTTAATTTTGCCTTTGAAGTCTTGGTTCCACTTCTTCGTTGGGATAACATCTGTTGTAGAAACTGCTATGCAAATAAAACTGAATTGGTTACAGTTGATACCAGAGATGAGACAGATCCACTACGGGTCTACTAGGCCCGCATCAAATGCTGGAATTCTGTCCAGAAATTGAGCCGTAAAACAGCCTGGAATGTCTCGTAGCATGGCAATAAAACGACTAAAATACAATTCCACCTCTAGTTCACATCCAGTGGCTACCTTCAGTGCCCCACCAGTCCCCTGAACTTGCTCTAATTCCCTTTCGAGCTCCTAGGAACGATACCATCTTGGTGAAAATTGTGGCATGGGAAAGCTTTCAGGCCACAAAGCAGCTGGACGATGTCTTTTGTAGGAAGCGCTATACGGATAGCATTGAGCCGAACTGTTGCCATAAATCAGGTCAAATCATTAGACGCCTTGCTCTTTCTGACTCCTACGGCTTTAGCTCAGGCACAAAGCTGACGGTGAATGTTGCGGTGAAGGAGGCAGAGAGGGGGACGAGTGTAATTGACCCAGGTCCGATGACCACGCAGACAAAAGCCGACTTCCTGTACATAAGGCATCTTCCCTGCTTTGAAGGGTCGGGTTTCAGACGTTTCCGAGTGGACAGGTATCTTCTTCTTCCTCTCCTCCCTTCCTCTTCCTATCACTCTCGCTGTCCGTCCCCATCCCCCTCCGTGATGTATAGCCACTCGCGCTGCCCTCCTGACCTTCAGCGCTGACCTCCCTTCGCTGCTCTTAGCCTAAGATAAATGATTGATGGGGAATAATTGATGGGGCCTGTCCAATTAGAGGTTGCTATGGCGGTTCCAAGAGAGCCGAGATATGGACAGATAACCTGACCGTGCCCAAGACCGACTGCCTCTTTTGAACCGCCGCCTTTTGAAGTGCAGCATGTCCTGGTGGGCGCAAAGGAGCCGTCCAGCAGGTCTGGCACTGGTTGGAAGGTGGACACATGAGTTACAGCACCGCTCATCCATTATTCCCTCTGAGAGAGGCTGTGGAGTCAGGAGCGTCCAGCGTGCGCTGAGAGCGTCGTGTTGATTTATATATGAGAGGATAGTTGGCGTGTGCTTATTGGAAAATGCAGTTTGGCCAGCAGCCTCGTCCCCCTCCCCCGCGGTATCTCCATGCTGACACAGTCTTTTGATTGACCCCACGCCGTTTCCAGGGCCTCAATCTCACGCGCATGTCACCGGGCCTCCTCATATCAGCTCCGCTAGCACTATTTACTGTGACACTAGCCAGAGCTGGTTCTGCATGCGGCGTGAATGGCCGTCAGCAGGAAGCACACTGTACTTGTCCGTGTGTGTGTATGTGTCTTGAGGGTGTTCTGGTTTAAGGGTACACCAGCGTGGGAGCGTGAAAGATCACATCTGCATGGTCTGCGTTGTGTTCAGTCCAATTAAGTCTGGAGAGTATGAGGCTTCCTGCCAGAAGGGGCACTGCTTAGCATCTCTTGCTGAAAGAAATGGGAACATAAATCTGAAATGGATCGCACGCTCCTCCTGCTTCCTCTCCGAACGAGGCACTGCTCTTTCTTATGGCCGTAAATGACCTAGCCGTGCTCCGCAACAGTTGTCACAAGATTTACAGAGCCAGGGGTGTGAAGCCTGGGTGGGGGGAAGGCCTTCCTTGTAACCACATACCTGGTTTCTGACTGGACAGTTGACCAAAACTCCACCTTAAATAATTAGACCCCCTAAGTTGTCTGTAGATCAGCTTCTCACTGGGCACTAGCACCGTGTCAGCGTTGACATGCCTGTGTGCAGCCCTTGCTCAGGTTCTGTTGTAGTCTTATGCTGGGTAGACTGAGACGCCGATGTTGGCTTAGGTGCCTCGGTTGTTTAGCTTCACAGTCCCGTTTGGTAGCGCAGCGTTTTGAGCTGGAATAAGGTTGAATGGGAGTTTGTGGGCGGGGCTCGGATAGATCAGCCAAACCCAGCTTCCTCGGCCTGGTTCCCGCTTGGGTGATGTCGAGCCGAAGCATCTCCAGATCCGGAAATGTGGGGACTTGGCGGCTGATCTGGTGTTTGTCTCTGCTGCTTTGTGAACGTGTTTTTTTCTGAAACCCGGCGCATAAATTTTCACACACCAAAGCTAAGTGTCCTAATTGTCCTGCTTTCGGAAACGCGGTACAGAGTCGTAAGCGGAGCGAGGAGCCGGCCGGAAGGTAATTTGATAGAACTGAGGATGGTAAACTGGGAAGCATCCAGCTCATTACTGATGCAAAGCCTTCCTCCCTAGTCCTCTCCTCCTTCTCCAACGCACGTACCAGTTTTCTGTACATCCCTCTCTCGTTCTCCTCTCTCTCTCACTCTATCTCTCTCTCTCTTTTGACCTCTCTTTTTCTTTTTTTTCCTTCTTTTTCCTCCTATAGTGCCTCATCCTTTTATAGCGCTCTCTGTTTATCTTCTAGCTCTCTTCTTTCTCTGCCTTTCTTTTCCCTTTTCACACTCGCTTTCTTTCTTTTTTCGACCTTTCTTTCTTTCTTTTTACTGCTCTCTCTCTCTCCACCCTTTTGTTTTGTTGTCTTCCTCTTACTACCTCTCTTTCTTTATCTCTCTCCTTTTCCCACTTGGTCTTCCTTCCATTTCCACCTCCATTTTTTTCTCTCTCTCTCTCTCTCTCTCTCTCTTGCTCTCTCTCTCACTTCCTCTCTCTCTCTTTCCATTTGTCATTCTCTTTCTGTTTCTCATGCCCCCCTCTGTCTTTCTCTCTCTCTCTCTCTCTCTCTCCCTCCCTCCCTCCCTCCCTCCCTCCCTCCCCCTCTCTCTCTGTCTCTCTGTCTCTCTCTCTCTCTCTCTTGCTCTCTCTCTCTCTCTCTCTCTCTCCCCTCTCTCTCTCTCTCTCTCTCTCTCTCTCTCTCTCTCTCTCTCTCTCTCTCTCTCTCTCTCTGTCTCTCTCTCTCTCTCTCTCTTGCTCTCTCTCTCTCTCTCTCTCTCTCTCCCCCTCTCTCTCTGTCTGTCTGTCTCTCTCTCTCTCTCTCTCTCTCTCTCTCTCTCTCTCTCTGTCTCTCTCTCTCTCTGTCTGTCTGTCTCTCTCTCCCTCTCTCTCTGTCTCTCTCTCTCTCTCTCTCTCTCTCTCTCTCTCTCTCTCTCTCTCTCTCTCTCCCTCTCTCTCTCTCTCTCTCTCTCTCTCTCTCTCTCTCTCTCCCCCCCCCCCCCCCCATGTTGGTTGGTGTTAAAGCAGGGTAACCTTTGTTGCAGATGAGGTTGCAGGTGTTGACTGGAGGAGTTAAGAGGCAGTTATCCTCTATTAATTCCGCCCGTAGCTGCGATGCCGAAGCCTTCAACCAGCAGCCACTGACCTTTCCCACCTCGCTCTGTGTGACGTGGAGAGCCTGACACAGCCTGTTTGAGCAGCTTCAGAACTTACCTAGGCAACGGCGTCTCCGCTTTGAGCACGGTTACTGAGTAGGCTTTTCCTTTATCGGCCGGGCTGATGGTAATGAACAGCCCTGCTCCACCATAACTGGCCTTCACTGTCGGTTACTGTGGCAGTGGTCAGCCTGAACGAAGACGATGTAACCTTCTTTATCTCCCACGACTGAACCGCTTCTTACTGGAAGCTCGCTGGAGGACTTATGGGGCTGAACCTTCAGTGCTCTGTTTGTGCTTGTCAGTAGAAGAGAAGGCGCTGTATGTCTCGTATTGTGAATAGAGTGGCATAATTCTTAATTATCTTTGGTTGAAGTCATGACCACAAGTTTCTTATAGTTTATGAGGCCTCTGTCTGTAAAGCAACAAACCGGCTCAGTCTGTGGCTGATTATGAAAGGAATTTGAGTCTCGCTGAGACTGTCCCGTTGAGTCCTTGTTTTCCTCGGCCCTCTCTCCTTCGTGGGAGGCCGCAAAGGCATGCAACTATCCCCCCGCAATGTCCCGCGGAGGATAGACCGCCTCTGTTCTCGTAGGAACATGACAGCATGGTCGAGCCGGAAGGCTCACCCACACCCAGCGTAGCAGGCTCTTTTCAGCCGAGTTCAGGTGTGCCGTGAAATGAGTCTGCCGTTTATAGTAAACACTCATGAAAGGCTATTTCCGAGGGCGCCTTGTTGTTGTTGTTTGATGTTGAAAGGGCCGGCTATGAGTTAGTTTTGTTAGATTTAATTGCCCTCCCCCCAGTCGCTTTTGTTTTGTCTGGCTGTCTGACTGCCCTGGTGGGTGAAGGAGGATGTCGGACTGGAATGGGATTTTAAACTGGTTTTCCATTGGGACTTCAGAATTTTCATACAAATGAATCATTAAGATGTAAACAAAGTCATTAGGAGTGGATTGATGCAAAATGCTTTGGAGACTGAGCTATTCACAATGGTGGTGATGGGAACCAGACGTCTTACAGTTTTGTGGCCTAAAACGTTCTTCTCTAGAGTTTATTCCTGGCAGAGAGGTACAGTGGGCTGCTGTAAACCCCCACCCCCCCAAAAAACAATATTCAAATTGCCACCACCATCATCATCAACATTATTACATAGACTCATAATTACAAAAATCGTGCAACCAGAAGGAGGTGTGGGATTGCAGTGGTAAAGGTTACCAGGAAATGTAGATTTTTTAAATTTAGACTGATATGGGCAATATTGAGCTACACACACAGAAGTAGTGTCTCTCAGTATGGCGTCCAGCCACCATGTTTGCTAACGCAGCATGCCAGACGACTCGCCATGGAGTTGTAGAGGTTCCCAATGGTGTCCTGTGATAATCCATCCCATGCAGCTTGAATATTCCCATACAGTTCCTGCAGATGGTGAGGTAGGGGTGGAGTTGAAGGGACACCAGGTCTTCTGGGCGTGTGACACATGACGACAAACTAGATGCGGACCACGGTGCCTCCACACATTTGTTGGTCATCTTCACCAAGACAAACGCGTGACTCGCTGCCATTCTGAGTCACTCCATGACAGTCGACGTAACGGTCTGCATGCATGTAGCCCAGCCGCCTACCAATGGTGCTGGCACTAATAGGAGGGCTCGTAGAGTAAATCGTTGCTCACTGAAGTGACATGCACAGCCGAGCATGCAACTTGAATCATTTTCATGTCTCACCATGTCAAACCTACCCACCAAGTTTCATCCCTGTTGGTTGATTCCTTCTGGGTGCAGCTATTTGTGCATCTGTTCTTTTGGTGATGAGTGTATAAGAAGTTGTGTGCAGATCCATGGGTGTTTTATATCCATTGGCCATATTCGTGTCGTAGACAATTCAACCCCTGCTTCCATTTGCCAAATCTGTAAAGAGACCCTTTCTACATCTTCTTGATCTTCTCTGGATGACTTTGTTCTCAGCCCTTGAATAATGCAGAATCCTCTTCCTGTAACTCTGGTGCTATTAGCGTTCTTTCTGGAGGAGGTGAGCACCAGTTGAAAGTCCTCCAAGACCTGAATCCGCACTCCTAGCCAGCCTGGACGCTGGATTGTATCAGAAATGTGTGACTCTCAAATTCTGCAAAACAAATACATAATTATGGCTTGTGTTCCTCTGTAGCTTTTACAAATGAGTGGGTTCCCTTATCCAGCCTATTAAATTTCCGCCAGCAAATTGAATAAGTGGAGGAAAATGACAGCTGCTGGTGGGCTGGCATTTGAATGCGAAAGGCTTGTTTTTCTCTGGGTGTTCAACAGTGACGCCGTTGTCCGGCAGGGCTGAGGTCACCCTGACAATAGCAGGGCATTGTGCTGTGAAATGGCAGTGCGTCCAGCAGCGGATTTTCTACAGCGTGTGTTGCTCTGCCTGGACTCAGGGGGCACACACAGGTGCATCAGAGCGGGCCCTCTTCTTTAAATTTATGACTGCTATGCTTGGTAGATAAGCAGACTGTGACTGGCTGTCATTTTATATACACCATATAGGAGCACTTTGTAGCTCTATAGTTACAGACTGTACTCCATCTATTTGTTGCCCTGTTCCTCAGTGGTCAAGACCCCCACAGGACCACCATAAAGCAGGTATATAGATGGTGGTGGTGTGTTAATGTGTATTGTGCTGGTCTGAGTGGATCAGATACATGGGGGCTGTGTTTGTTTATTTACCTGGTTAGGTAGTAGTCTCCACCCTTTCACTGAAATGGCTATGCTGTCAACTTTTGGGCGTGGCCAAAGACCATGGTGTGAATGAAGTATCTGAATCTGCAGGTGTTGGGAAGTGTACGGTCATACGGGTCTACCAGCACTGGCTAAAATCCCAGTCTACAGGAAATTGTGCCTGGGAAGGCATCCACCAAATCTGGACCAACTGTGCAATTCTTTCAGAGTTCAGAGTGGCTGAACATTGATGTGGCCTACATCCAGAAACGTATCCAGTCCATGCCAAATTGAACCACGACTGTTATTGGTGCATGGGAGGTGTTACACGCTAGGGTACGTTTCAGCCACTGGTGATTCGTTTTTGTCTAGTTGCAGTATTCATTTTTTAACAACTTGCCTGAAATTAACTTGGCTAGTTGGTGCCCATGTCTCTAGGTGTCTTAATGCTGGCTGGTAATGAAATTGTAGAAGGGGAATTAAGGGTGAGTAATTTAGAGAAATGGGTCTCTAGCCCCATTAATTGGTGGTAGTCATACCTCATTTTCATTCTTCACCCCTTCTCTTAATCTTGCATAAATACAATATTAATGCATCCGTCTATGGCTGCTGTGGTCTGCGGCTTTAGACTTCTAAGAGAAGCAAAGCCGCCCTCCCCCCCTTTGCCACACACACACGAGCAGGATGTATAATGTGTAGGTGCTGGAATAAGGCTTAGGCTCTGCCCTCTTTTCCCTAATCAGTCTCTCTCAGTGCACTGTCATGCTCACAGCTGTGTGAGGTGGTCATGAATCACTGCTTGAATCATACCAACAAATGCACCCTCACACAGTCCTCGTCAACCACACGCCAATTTCCGCTCAGCCCTCCTCCCAGCCCTGGGTCAGATTTTTTGAATTTGGTGCTGGCGTGCATTCGGGCCAATGGACCAAGCAGTGCGTGGTTTGGTGATTTTGCCCTTACCTGTTATTATAGTCAATTGGGGTCAATTCCTAGCATGGCTCTGACTCTCTACAGTGCCATGCGACACTGGAATCGTTGCTGAGAATGAAAACGACGCATGCATCTTGCAAGTAGTAACTTGACAGAAGAAGGATAAAAGCTTCCCAGGTTTTCATGTAGGTCAATGGAAAAATATTGTTGAGTCAGCAAATAGTAAGACACAGTGGGGGCCAT
This sequence comes from Prochilodus magdalenae, assembly GCA_024036415.1. NCBI lineage: Eukaryota > Metazoa > Chordata > Actinopteri > Characiformes > Prochilodontidae > Prochilodus > Prochilodus magdalenae. The sequence goes on along the minus strand of JAMWET010000094.1, from coordinate 1,187,767 downwards.
GATTCTTCCTTATTTAGTTCTTAGCAGAAAGGCACATCATGATATCCAGGCTAGCATTCATTGATGTTGCACTGGATGACCGAGATGGGGTAGAGCACGGTTGTTGCAGCTGTTGCCCCCCAGCTGTGTGGAGCTTGATGTGGTATGCTGCGGGAAGCTCCGCCATCTGCAGAAGGGACTACCATGGCAAGGATGCATCCTTGGTCATTTGCCAGACCAGACACAGCATTTGTGCTGGTAAGGACCATGTCCTCCCAGGGACTTGTTTTGAGCTGGTCGGCCACCAGGATGTTTAACCTTTGAAAGAGGGGCTATGTAGAGACACCCTACCGGCTGGATACTCCTCTAGGAGTACAAGAGGATGCCATGCTGATGGGAGGTGTTCACCCTCAGGAGAAGGGTGTGTTGGGGTGGGGCACATGTAGCACGAAGCTTGTCACCTGGTCTTAGGTATGCTTCTTTCTCATTCAGAAAATATCAATGCACTGATGCCAGCAACCATGTGCCATGTGGACCAGTCCCAGTGTGGAGAGTTCTGTTGAGCTGCTCTTGTACACCAGGCAGTGCAAACTTCAACCACTACTGTGTTGTGCTGACCCAAAAGACGTTAGTTTCAAAAGACTGGTTTTGTTTAAAGCATACTGCTGACTTCAAATGCTGGTCTTCTCTTGCATGTGTTACTGACTGAGAGAGCCCACAAGGAAGTCCTCTTCTGTCACTCATGTGGGCCTTACGGAGATGATGTGGGTTTTTCTACAGACTTCCAGAGAGGCCGCTTGGGATACAAGCTTCTTCAGACATGTGGCATGGTGGAATTACCCCAAATTCCTGGCGTAATGCGCAAGATGGCATCAAACGAAAAGCTTGTGGGGTAGATTGGGCATCTGAATAATACAAAGCATGAACAAACGAAGACGGCAAGCAGTTCCCATTCCCCACTGTGGGAGGTTTTTCCACCCAAAGAGGTAAATAGGGTGATACACTATTTCACTCATCTCCTAAACAGCTTAACCCCTCGGGCTTCCGCGGAGTGGTGGAACCTATCCAACTGGTCATTGGGTGGAAGACAGGAAACACCCTAGACAGGCTCTCAGGCCTTGGACATTAGACATCATCTACGAGTTAGATTAGTCGATTAATGGGGGAAAACGATTCTAGAGTTTCTTCCTGGTTGCTGTTAGCATTCCTTTGCTGTGCTACAAGTTCTCTGAAAGCTTCAGTGTGTGTGCTTACATTGAGCCAGCCATGACTCTTGTGTCCTGAATTATGGATCTGAATCATTGCAGGATGCATGCAGCAGGGAAGGCCATGACCATCGATCCAGACCTCTCTGAAAGGTGCTAACGGCAATAGCATCACTTCAAACGCGGCTGTATTTAAGGGAGTTTTAGAATTGCTGAGATGTGCTGGGTGAAGTCACCCGGCCTGCCTGCTGATGCCTTTTAAAAAGTAAGGGCTACATCACGCCACGGCGCAACCTGGCTGATGGCCCTTCCTGTGAGGCGAATTCAGAGCAGAAGCAAGACACTCCAGTAAATGGCCATTTGGTCATTGTAAACTTTCAAGTCGTTACAGAGAAAAGCTGGACTGAAATAACAATCTCACATCCACGTGTGGTGACAAAGAATTGGCCCGAGGTTCTAAAGAATCCTTTAGTGCCAGAGGAATGAAAGCTCCTTCGCTAACAGGTCCTGTGTGACCCTCAAAATGGAACGGCTCTGGAAAGAAGAGACTTGAGGCATCCGAGTGTGGCCGTGATGCTAATGCTATGGACTCCGTGGTCAGGGTTAAGAGCACAGGCCTGTCGCTTAGAGTTTCATCTGTCCGTAAAAATGTGACAGCTGGACCGGACCACGTCGCTAGAGAGGGCGAGGGAGACTGAGAGGGAGTGAGAGAGAGAGAGAGAGAGAGAGAGAGAGAGAGAGACAGATCGCCTCAGGTCAAGGTATTCGGAGGCTGGCTAAGTAAACCGAAGCACATGTCGTGACAGCGTTAGCATGCTAAGGCGAACTTGGGCTGCGTGCTTTCCCCTCCATCTCAATTTCTGCTCATTATGTTTGCGGTGTAATCAAAGGATAAGCCACGGGGGAAGTCGCTGATGTACGCACCAAGACTTCCACCTTGGATTAATGGGCCTCTGTGAGGATTCGCCTGTATGAAAAGGCTCTTTGTCGCTAGAGGAGTTGTCACCCCCGACAAATAAGCGCCTCAGCTGTATCGCTAATCTGACCTTCAAATGCATTGCTTTTTCAGGGTGGTGTCTGGTCTATCAGAGACGGCTGTGATATCATGGCACAGGTGGGCGCTTTTGGATCCGACATAAGAACTCCTGTTTGTTTAGATACAGTTTTGGGACCGGAGTTGAAATTTTGCTTTCTTGGATTTCATTTTTGTCCATGCCCAATCTGATCCAAAGTTTGAAACAGACTCTGAAACAGAACTAAGACATATTGTCCAGACCCGGCCCACATTTACCCATAGAGCAGATTAGAGCCTGATATTTCTAATGATGCCATGTAGCTATCATTAGATCGCAATCACATCAACCACTCAGACAGACTAACATTCGAACTATTTGATCATTCAGTCAGTTGAAAAATGGGAACATATGTGGAATTCCAATATTAATCAGATTTCCAAGATTATATTTCAAGTTAATATTATAGTTTAATGAATTCCTCATCAAGCCATACTTCTAAACAGCATCACAAAGCCTTTTTTTAACTTTACCTGATGTGCTGTCCTCGCCCTGTTTGGGGCTAATATATTGCTGATGTCCAAACAAAAACTCTCATCTCTATTTTGATCGTTTTAATTTTGTTTTGCATTATTTGAAAGCATGTTTTTTCACCTTTTCAATGTGAAATTAAATGAATGGACCAAAAGAAATGGCTCTCAATTGCTAAGGAATAAGTTTGGTTCCACTGACTTCCATTAAGAGTCTGTTTTTAGCATTTAGTTAGCATTTTAGAGATGCATGGTTTTGTAGCAGTAAGTTAGCCTCCACCTGTTTACACCTGAGATTCTATACAACACAAATGCTGGTGGGTGTGATGTATATAATATATGACATATATCATTGGCACATCATTATTAACATCATTAGCTACATCATTGGGAAACATCAGTAAAATGAATTTAATATTCAAATTTAATACATTTATTTATCCACCAAAACTTTCAAACAACATTCCAAAGTTCTTAGCCTGTATAAATGTTACATGATGCATTGTTTGCAGCCTGCATGGGGCTAATATATTGCTCTTGCCAAAACAAAAACTCATTTTTCATTTTTTTAGCATAATCTAGAAGTACGTTTTCACCTTTACAATGCGCAGAAATCATCCAATGAGTGGACCAAAAGAAATGGCCCACAGTTACTTGGAAATACAGGGGTTGGACACTGAAACTGAAACACCTGGTTTTAGACCACAGTAATTTATTAGTATGGTGTAGGGCCTCCTTTTGCGGCCAATACAGCGTCAGTTGGTCTTGGGAATGACATATACTGCGTCCTGCACAGTGGTCAGAGGGAGTTTAAGCCATTCTTCTTGCAGGATAGTGGCCAGGTCACTACGTGATGCTGGTGGAGGTTCGTCCTTCTTGGTGGTATGCTGACATTACCCTGGATACCGTGGCTCTTGATACATCACAAAGACTTGCTGTCTTGGTCACAGATGCGCCAGCAAGACGTGCACCAACAGTTTGTCCTCTTTTGAACTCTGGTATGTCACCCATAATGCTGTGTGCATTGCAGTATTTTGAGCAGAACTGTGCTCTTACCTGCTAACTGAACCTTCCCACTCTGCTCTTACTGGTGCAATGTGCAGTTAATGAAGATTGGCCACCAGGCTGGTCCAATTTAGCCATGAAACCTCCCACACTAAACTGACAGGTGTTTCAGTTTCAATGTCCAACCCCTGTAACTCTGGTTCCATTGACTTCCATTATCTTCTTCTATGAAGTAGCATTTTAGAGGTGTACAGTTTTGTAGTAAGTTAGCTTCTACCTGTTTAAACCTAGAATCCCCTATAAAAGACATGCTGGGTACAATCTATTGGACCTATGGGATAAAAACTCATTCCCATTTGGCCACACCAAACTATGAACCGATTTCCTATTATACTTCCCACATAGTTTTCTCATCAACATGGCCTTTGCTGTTGGAATCCGACTGGGTGGTCCTAATATGCCAGATTAGAAAGTATTGTAAGGCAATGTCTTAAGATAAATAAGAAGGAAGAATGGAGTTACAGCAGTGAGAGCCTGAACGGGAGATCTAAAGCCTACCCAAGCCCGACACGTCTATGGGAAATGACGTCCAGACTCAACAGAACCCGACGCGAGCATGAGTGTGGGTAAATATTTCAGGCTGTAGTCACAGCCAAGCAAACAGTCAAAAAAGTCTGTTAGATCCTAAGCAGCGGCGGGAGCAGTGGCGTGTCACTGTCGCTGTTTCGAGGCCACGTGTCTGAGAGCGCGAGAGAACGTCTCACGACAGCACCGCAGGTTATCGCCACCAAAATGTGAAGGGGTTTTATTTTAGACGGGACAAGCCGTCTTTCCTGATAGCTATTCTTAGGCTCCCCACGCAGGAGCAGGCTGGATAATAGCCGTCCTATCAGTGGGGGAAATGAGCCTCCAACACCTCTGCCTGCTCATTTTCATTCTGTCACAACAGGGCCGTGGCAGGGAGGGGCGAGGGAGCGCAGGCGTTAATTGTCAGAAAGTCACCTGTTGCAGGAAAGAGCACAAAAGGACAAAAGAGCCAATGGAAATCTCCTCTCTCACTGTCACCAGCAAATGGCTCGCTGACTCGGAGACCTTTCCCAGCCTTCTGAAAGCATTTTCCTCGTGTGGGGAAGCAGGTTGGGGGTGGGGGGGGCGACATTGTTTCATAGGGTGACGGCTTCTTTGAACTGGCATTTTCCACTATGCCTGGCCTGTTACACACCTCTGCATCGTAACGTAGATTAACTCGTCTGTGCCAAAGCTTTTGTTGCCAGCGCAAATTTGCCAGAGAATAGAGATTGAGGCTAAAGCTAGGCTTAACCTTTGTGACAGACTCAAACTCCTGTGAGTTCTTTCTGTGCATAAAGTGAAAGGAGGTTTTGAAAGTCTTTGTTAGGAATGGGAAAGTTTACACATAACCATCCAAAGGGCGATGAAACGTAAAACTGACTAGCAGACCTAAATTCTTTCCTTGTACTTTTTATGAATCTTTTTTTTTTTTTTCACCAGCAAAATTTGGGAACCTCAAGCACCAGCAAACTGGAACTGGGCTTTTTTCACAGTACTCTGTATCCAGGTTTTACTTTACTGATGGTTTTTGATACCTGCTCACGAATGATCAACAGAGTTGAAAAAATGTGTGTAAATATAAGCTAGCATAAAGAGTAATAGCGCTAGTTTCCGAACTAGCTTAAGTGTGCCATTTCTGTCGTTTTGTCGAAATGCCCAGTTAATTTTATGAAATCCAGACCTCTTTTTTTACAAGCAGACCTTATATTTTCTCTTGCAAATGTGTAAATATGTGTGCAAAAAAGCTAGCATAGATGCTAATAGCTCTAGCTTTCAAACTAGCTTAAGTCACCTTAGCAAATGCTTTACAATGTATATATAATCTCTTTTAAAGGTGTTAAAATGTTTGTGGAAAAGCTAGCATAAAGGGTAGTAGTGCTAGCTTCCTAACTAGCTTAAGTGTGCTACGAATGCCTTAGAATGTAATAAAGTTGCAGTTGTTTTTGTGAGTGTGCACGTGAAAGGCCTGGGAGTTGGAAAACCAGAGTGTCTGGCCTAAAACTGGACGTGTGGCCACCCTACCTAATTGTCCATTGATGTGGCGGTTGCAGTTTGTAGATTTATTACACTGGAAAGTGTTCGCTAAGGTGACTTATTTCCAGAGCTAGCTCTATTAGCATTTATGCTAGCCTTTCTGTGCACATTTTTACACCTTATAAAAGAGTAAAATAGGAGGTCTGCTTGATCCTACACATGATTAGATTAAGTTGTTGTCATTCTGAGTGTGCACAGGAAATATTTTTTTCCCCCTTAGTTAGCTGACAAGCTAAGCTAACTAGCAAGCAAGGTCAGCCAATTAGCCATGTTAGAGGCTTTACAGTGGGATAAAATGACCCACATATATTCATATTTGGATAGTCTGTAAGGAAATGAACTAAAGCTAGAACTTGTCGGTCCTCTTGGTTCCTGTTTGGGTCAGCTTTGGAATGTGCAGTGGGAAACAGTAAGTTTAATTTGGGCTGCTTCTTCCGCTTTCACCAGAACACTGCTAGTACTACCATGTTGCTGTGGTGTTGCAAGCTGGGTCTTCTGTATCTTTCGTGCTAAGCCTGCATCTTCAAAGTTTGTTGCTCAGACAGAAGGTGGACAGCAGTGTGCTATTTCTGGGGACCTGTGGAATGCCCAGTTAACTTTGTGAAAAATATCAGCCTTCGGCTTTGAAACGGACCACCCTCTGACCCATCTTCATGAACTACCCGGTGAGATTGATATTGGAAACAGATACGTGGCACATCACTTCTCTGGTGAGTGTGTGTGGTTTTTTATTTTTTTATTTTTTTTTATGAGCCTGTTGCTTTGGTCTCTTTACTGGCTTCCCAGGAGGAGCTGATAGCAGAGAGGGAAAGGGGGGAGAGTCGGGTACGGAGGTTGGGGGAGAGAGAGTTCATCTATTGGCCCCTATGGACTTCCCCCAGGCTTCCTCCAATGGATTTGACATGGATAACACTGTTGTGTTTGTAACGCAGAGGAGAATCAGCGTGCTCGTACATCCGCGGACCTCTGCTTGATTAACGTGCTGCAAGGCAATGAGGGGAGGGCTGGAAATGTGGAAAAAGCAGTGGGTTGTCCGGGGCAACCGAGAGTGTTCTCATCTTGAATTTCTCTCCAGCTCTCTTGGCACTGGGGCTCGAGCTAATTATGAAGCAGGGGGACCAAGCGAACGCCAGCGTCTATGAGTACTCCTATTATGTCATGTTAGTTTCATAAGTGCTTGCTGATTCGGTTAATTAAGTCTCAGTGTCAAGCTTAAAGTTTCCCGTAAATCATTCCAATTAGCCGGCCCGTATTCCGTCATGTCAGGCAGCCGGACATTTGAAACACTAAATGCCTTGAGCGCGGCGCCTCACGTAATTGACAACAAGATAACGGAAAACACTGACGAACCAGAGGGAGGCGAGTTTCACCGATTCCTTGCCAGTGTTATTTCAGGGTGATGTGTCCCAGATGTTTCCTGGTCTTCCTGGATGTTATCATTATCATTTGCCATCCATGGGTGGACTATTTTTTTTGTTTTTGAGGAATTTTGACCGTAATTTGTCCGGATGTTACATGGAAATGAACAAGTGCCTGGCCAAATACGTAGGTTCCAGTTTTCAGGCATAGCAAGTCAGGCAGCCGTCAGCAAAGCTCAAAGAAATTGCAGTTACACACAGACATAGAAAGCCTCCACCCTCAACCACCTACCGTTTCGGATGGATTATGGAAAAAAGACATGAACTCTAAAGTAAAATCTAAATCTCAGTGTTTATGACTAGTATAAAAACTGCATGGCTTGGAAAAGCGTTCCGATTTTCGGCCCTGGAATTGGCGTTTCGAAATTTTTAAGACACCCTGTGAAGACGTTCGGAATACCAGACGCTAAACGGGTGGGCGCCAGAACCATTCCCACTTTCTGCTAGCCGGCGAGTTAATACGAACGCCGGCGCGGCGTGCAGGGAGTCTTTAATAGCTGCTCTCAAGTAGAGCTAAAGCAAATTAAACCTGATGGGCCTCCTGTCTCGTACGGCTGGCCTTAATGTGATAGTGATGGACTGAAGATCCCGGCTCGGAATCCGTCGAACGATAAATCCGCCCTTGCTCCCGCGGCCCTTGCACGGCCGGTAATTGGCCATTAGGCCGGCACGTAAGATGGAGGAGCCAGATGTCTGGGTAGTGGCCGGGAGTCCACGGCGGGTTGTTAAAAGGGGGGGCCGAGGTTTGGAGGCCATAAAAAGAGAGAATATCGGGGGCTGGACAGTGTCCCTCATTAAAGGCCCTGGTGCCGGGCTGGTGGGGGCCGTAAAAACTTAGACTTTCACCGTAATGATCTTTGCAGAGGAGCTGCTCCATTTGCCCACACTTTGTGAGCCGAGCAATAAAAGGAATGTGGGAGTGGAAGGGCGTTTTAGAGAAAGAGGAGGGGGCTGCAAAAATTCCCCCAAAGATCCCAAACTGTTGCTCCCAGCTAGGCAGATGTCTGTTCTGTGAAAGTACCGCAAAGTTCTAATGTGTGCTCAGCTCCCCCCCTCCTTTCTCCTTGTCTGTGCTCTGTGTTCAAGGCTAGGTGGCTTGTCCTCGTGTTGATGTGACATGAACGGCTCCCCTCGGCCCACTCAAACGCAGCCGGGCTTTACCTAATGGCTCTCCGGTCTGATTGAGTGCAGCATATGCGAAGACAGTGTTAAGGCTTTCTGGATTTGGGCTGTAATCCCATCCCAGCGTTGCTCATTGTGATGGGTTTACCATGCCCCTGAGCTTTATCGTATTACTGGCCAGGGGGGGTTTACGTTTGGTCACACAAGTTGGTCGAAGTATGAGGGAAATCGTGGTGGTCAAGACTTCAGACACGGCAGATATGGAGCATACAGGGATGACGCTTGCCAAGCTGGTAATGACCCAGAAGCTGATGGCCTGTTGGAGAAGCCACTCTCTCGCTTCCACTGCCTTGCCTTAATTTGTTTACCCAGCCCTCTTATCCAAACTGTCCCCAGCTGTCGGTCAGTCGCCGGTTGGAATGGCGACGGCTTCTCCTAATGGACACCTTGTAGGGTAACATGTGGGCGACTGAAAACACAAATGTTTGTGGTTGAGGGTCCTCACGGTATCCTGGGGTGACCGCAGCTGTCGCCCACACTTCTTCCACACGTCCGGCCCGCAGACTTAACGCGTCAGCTGCGCGAGGACGGCGGCGGTACAGGAGGGCAGCAGTGGCCAGCCGACAGTGGAGCGGTCAAGCACAAAGGCCGGCTTTCACAGGCCAGATCGGAGGCATTAGCGCTAGGATAGCAACTGCAAATCCATTTAGCTGAGACATTCTGTTCCTCTGTGCGATCATTATGCCTCACCGGGCTAAATGGGGTATTATGAGCTTTGCGGGAAGTGAATTTCATGAGGAATTTGTAATTAAGATGTTTGGTTAGGATGTTCATTGTCGAGAAGAGAAGGGAGAGATGCAAAGTGACGGGGTTGCTGGGTTCAGGCAGAGTATGAGAGGGAGAGAGGGAGCACGAGTGATGGAGGCTTTCTGCACCACTTCCTGGTCGAGGAAGTGTTTGGAACAATGACTTGCACATGGAAATGAGCCCTCAACAGGTGCTTCAACACCAGCTGCTCATGGCCTCTCTATAGCCTACCTCACTTTGTATTTATAGTGGTTCCTGTGTGATTTGTAGGTTGATCTACACAGAGTGGGAATAAACGGCACTACCAGTCAGAAGTTTAGAGACGGCTCCTCATAGGTTCTCCTGTTGTTTATCTTAAGGCTTTACTGTAGAATCAAACTAGGAAATGGCACTCATGGAATTATACAGTCCACCTTAAAAACCTCCAGAATGGGACTTCACAGGAAGCAGCTTTCTTAACCTGCGGTGATAGAACAAGGTTTATCTCTAAGCAGTTTTGGACCAGTTCTATTGGACAGTCCTTCATGAATATTCATTAACCTGATAAAGGAACTAGAGCTTTTATGCTGTATAGAAAAAGAGATCAAAGTGTTTGCCCAATGAAATATATATTAGAGGTGAAGATATGGAGTTATGATACTATGGTACATCAAGAGTATGTCAAGGTCTATCAGGATATGTACTATTCAGTGTTAGCCTGTGGAGTCTCTTAGATCGCCAACTACATCCATTCATTTGGGTGTGTCTAAACTTTTGGCTGATATCGTATGTGATTTATAGATATCCTGAGATGTACATGTGTTTGTCCACACAGCTGGAACAGAGAAAAAGAACTAGATGGCGCTATACTGATATATTTCTATCAAAGCTGTCAAATGTTAAACCCAGTCTGGTTGTAATATAAATGGTAAAGCTGGCCACGCTTAACATGGCGTCGGTTTCTGTAGACAGTGCTTCCCTTTAAGGAGACCGCCAGTTGGCTTACTGGGTACACCGTGACGGGGGCGATAGAGGTGGAGCCAAAATAACCTGAAAGATCCCAATTTCTGTCCGTTACTGAGCCAACAGCTACAAACCGTTTATCAGATCATGTCTGTGATGTCCGTTATGTTTTTGAAACGATAACTTTGACATTTGGTTGAAAGTATTTGGTTTCTCTCCATATAAAGAGATAGGAATCTGGGCTTGTATAGCTGGGAATGACTTCCTAGCGGTGTTGCAAAGATGGCGGCTGCGTGAACAAACTTTCCTATGAGGATTTTGTTCAGGATCTGTCATTGGTTGGTTAATGGTTTACACTGACCATGTGATCTGTATATGTTCCGAAAAGTGTGCTGCGTTGCATCCCGTTGTTTTATCCAGCCCTACAGGCTTGTTATACCACTCGGTGATGTCTGCAGTCGCTGGTTCAGAGAACACCAGCGTCACCGTTGAATGCAATCCATCATCCTTTCAGAACCAAAGCGGCTCTTCTGTCTTCTCACGGCGGAAGGATAAACAAGAAACATCTGTGGGCTTTCTCAAAGGCTATCTCGCTCAAAGATGAAAGCTTTTAGGGCTGTTTATCTGGTGGGGACCATTTAGGTGGTCTAGCAGGTCTGTGGTCGAATGCCTTGTACTCAACAGCCGGTTTGACTGTAAGTTGCTCGTCTTGGAGTTGTTGTCCAACTGGTAGGTTAATAAATCACACCCGGGCAAGTCTCTAATTAAGGTCTCTGGAGTACAACCAGGTATGGATCGCTTATTATGCCAGCAGTGCACAAGAAAACAAACATTTAATCATCATTTTTTAATTATTCATAATGCATATTATATTTATAGGGCACTGAAATATTCAAATTAGTGTTTCTATCAGAAAAGGCAGTATTCAAGAAAGTGTGCTCAAAATGCATGTGTGGATCTCTTCCACCAGCTGGCCATGGCCTTCTGCTCCTTTTGACCTGCTCATGTCTCTGTCTCTCTCTCTCTCTCTCTCTCTCTCTCTCTCTCTCTCTCTCTCTCTCTCTCTCTCTTCTGCTGCTGCTTCCCCTCTCTCTCTCTCTCTCTCTCTCTCTCTCTCTCTCTCTCGCGTCTCCGTTCTTCCTTTTCATTTGCACATCTTCTCTCTCTTCTCTCTCCTCTCTCTCGTCTCTCTCATTTCTTTCTTTCTTTTTCATTTATTATATTCTTTCTTTCTTTCTCTTCTTTTCTTTCTTTCTTTCCTTTCTTTCTCTCTCTCCGATCTCGCTCTCTCCATCTCTCTCTCTCTCATCTCTCATTCTTTTCCTTTCCTTTAAATCTTTCGTTTCTTTTCTTCTTTTTCCTCTCTCTCTTCTCTTACCGCTCCCATTTCTATCCCCCATAACCACCAGCCCCCCCCTTTACCCCCCCCCCCCCCGAATCCTTCTTTCACCCCTACCCCCTTCCTCATTCTCTCTCCACCCTCGTCTCTCTCCTCTTATTTCTTTTCTTCCCTCCCTCTTTCTCTCTCTTCTTAAAATCTTATTCTCATTCCTTCTCTTTTCTCTTCTCTCTCTCTCTCTCTCATTCTTTCTTTCTTTCTTTCTTTCTTCTCTCTCTCCTCTCTCTCCTCTCTCTGCTCTCTGTTGCGTCCACCCCACTCTCTTCTCTGCTCTCTCCTCTCTCTCTCTCTCTCTCTCTCATTTATCTTCTTTCTTTCTTCTCTCTCTCTCTCTTCTCTCCTCTCTCTCTCTCTCTCTCTCTCTCCGATCTCATCTCCGATCTTATCTCTCTCTCTCGTCTTTCTTCTTTCTTTTCTCTCTCGCTGGTCTCCTTCTCTCTTCTCTCTCTCTCTCTCTCCTCTCCTCTCATTCTTTCTTCTCTTTCTTTTCTTTCTTTTCTTTCTCTTCTTTGGCTCTCTCTCTCTCTCTCTCTCTCTCTCTCTCTCTCTCTCTCTCTCTCTCTCTCTCTCTCTCTCTCTCTCTCTCCTGCTTCCTCTTTGGTTCAGATCTGCTTCGTTCTGCTTCTGTAACCGATCCCCACCGGGACCGGCTCAGGTTACAGGGCAGATCATTTTTCAAAAGTAGCCGGGAGAATAATACAGTACGTGTTTTTTGCGGTGTCAGTCTTGAAGGGGTGAGGGGGTGGGGGGGGGGCTCAGGGTGGGGGTGGAACTAAAACGCAGCAAGCCACAGCTCCAGCTACTTCCCTAGCGGCAATGCTAAAGCCAGCCGACGCTGGGGCGTTTTGAAGCCCTCTCTCCGTGGGCTCGCTCCTAGACACTGCTGGCCTCCTGAACTTCACACCCACGTTATGGAAATTGGCCAAACCAAAGAGAGGACGCTGCACGTTTTTCACTCAATGGTTTATTTATTTAATTTGTTATTTATTTATTCCCTTAGTTCCCCCCTCCGGACATACATGTTTGCTGATTGCTGAATGCTAATGAAGGTTGCAGGCTAGCTGGAACATCTACGGCTAGATGGTGGATTTAAGGTTTGGTCATCAGGGGAGCAGAGGGGAAGATTCCGGTTAACAGTGTTCGGTATCAGACAAACAGAGACTTGTTTCCATACATACAGTACATGTGCTGCTGCAAAGCTTCATAAACTCGCTGGGGACAGGTATAAGGCTTGTCCAAGCAGTGAAGTATGACCAAGATGCAAATTACTGCACTTCAGAAGTTCATTCAGAGTACAGAGCAGGTTCTTTCTAGCTTCTTGTTTGGAAGAGCTCTGCAGGAAGTCACATGTCCAAGCAAACATCATGTGAAGTCCACAAGTACATAAACATGGACTTAACGTTTTTGTCATTTGCTAGTTTGGACCACGTCCTCAGCATGTGCTTATATTATAGTAGTAAGATCCTGTGGAAAAGGGAGCTCTGGGAGGCTTCTCTTGATCAAGCTCTGAGAGATGATGGGATGAGGAACACTGGTAAGGTGGAGAGAGGTGCTGGGCCACCAAAACTTCATCCCACGGAGGATGAGGGGAGGAGCTTCAGGCATGATTACGGTTGGGAACTGTACCAATACCAGTACCTTGAACTCAGTACTGGCACCCTAATTTATTTTTGGTAGTCGGTTGTAACAAATAACACATTTCAGTTGTAAAAATTAGTCAAAATTCTCATTTTTTAATTTTCAAAGTTTTGTAAATGATCTTGAACATGTTGTACAGTACACTGAATAATACCCCTTCCTGTCCAAACCTGCCCTTACAACCTCCAGCCTGTCCCAGTATGTCACCAGGGCATGGCGTGAGCTTGCTGTCATGTGTGTCTCAGAGGAAACACATGTGATACACTTCCCATATTGACTTCAACCAACACAGTGGGAAAAGCGCTCTGTTATCCAAGACAGTGGCTCTGACTAGCTGATTAACCCTTCGATTATTTATTTGTTTGTTTGGGCAATGAAAATAAAACACCTTCAGTTTGAATTGCATTAGCTTAGCATAGACACCTTTAGCTTAAAGAAACAATTAGACAGTTTGGTATGTTTTTCGGAAATTAGTTTAGCCCTTGTTCGACTTTTGTTGTTGTTGTAAAAAGTTCCATAATTCTCTTCATCAAAACCTCGGAAACTATAATATGCTGAGAAGCTCACCTTTCCACCAAACGTTCCACCAAAAACAATCCACATGTGTGGAGTGATGTGCCCGTTCCTACTTCCTCTACAGATGAGAACAGTTATGGCGTATCTATTGAAAGACCCACTGACCTCTGGTGGGTTCCTGTAAAGCTAACATAGCTCAACCGATTGGTAGAGATGGCACAATCAGGTTGATTTACTGTAATTATTATGATACAGTGACTCAAAATGTATGTGCTCTACCAAAACGCTGAGCAGGAAGTTAAAAAATTAATAACAAGAACATGTTGCCTTATGTTTGTCGTTCACTGAGGGTTTAACATCTTTGGCAGTTGTTGCAGGCGTGCTGTTAACTTTAGCCACAGCTGCAGGGGTGGACTTGGCTTTCAAGCTGTCAGATATGTAATGCATTTCTACTTTGTGCATCATTTGAACACAGCAGTTGCTGTTTACCCTATGTGAAAATGTATATGATGGAAGTATATCAACAGAAATGACCCAAAATTGCTGGGTAAAGTAAGTCAGTGGTTCCATTGACTTACTTTAGAATCAAATTTGGTTTTTGCCATCTCTTGTAAAGTTGCCGGTTTGGAGATAAAATTTTTTTTTGTACAGCAGTAAAATATTGCACTTGAAATGAAACAATTCACTGAGTGAGAAGCTTTGAAAAGTGTAACCACATTTGCCCTGACTGTGTCTTGGGCTCAAACCAAAATTTGGGACAGATCGATTTACTGTGAATCGGTACTCGGTAGAACCGGCGGAAATCGATTTGCTACCCAACCCTTAGCATGATCCTAGTGGCTCCATTAACTTGAAACACACTTAAACAAAGCCTTAGCTGCAGTTTCATAACTCAGTTTACTCTTTGGTTATCGAAGAAATACAAGAGGTTAGGCAGCGACCAGAAGGTTGCAGGTTCTAATCCCAGGACTGGCTGGGTGCATATGGTTGTGTCCTTAGGCAAAGTGTAGAACAATAGAGTGCATAACAATTTACACGTTCTTGAGTTCTTCTCAGTTTTAGTAGCTGCTTTTTATCTTCTTCATCCATGGGAAAGAACACATGCACTCATTCTGCCAGTTTCTCAGCTTTGAGGTTCTGAGGTTCGGTTATAGAGCTGCAGCAAATTAACATCAGAGGGCAAATCGCTAGGCACAAATAGCAGTGAATCCTCACATACAGCCCCATTTAACAGCTGGTTGTCGTTGGTTTGTAGGTTTTTCCCGACAGGAAGTACCACACTGCACGGGAAATGATGGACAGCACTGTACACCCAAGCACACACTGTGTAAACGCATTTATCTTAGCAGAACACATTGACTGGCATAAATTCACTGCTTATTCTATTAAAGCTATTGGTATTTATTCTGATGTGTTTTGTTCTGAGCGAATAAACACGCTCCGACCGGACAAATGGCTTTTTAAAGCTTGTTAAAACTTTTTGCGGAGTGCCGAATTTGTCTTGGGAAAATGTATGTGTTCTCTGCAGGCCTGCCAACGGGCGTCTGTGCACAGTTATGCGCGTGTGAAATATTAATGAATGTCTTACAAAAGAGCAAATCTAATCCGCCCGCCCGAGTAGCACGGCGCGGTGCTGAGCTGTTTTGGGTGTCATTATGGGTGAATATTTATTTCATTGTTATTTATTCTAATGTGCAATTAAATTGTTACTAGAGAGAATGTTGCCGGAGCCGCCTTTCCTGGCCGATCCTAACCCCGTAAACTGAGGGCTCGGTGTTCAGTTCCTAATCTTCAGGGTAGGGCGCTCACCATGTTTGTCATGTTAGTGGAGTTTGGCTGTAAAAATGGACTCAGCTGAGCAATAACAAGCCACACGTAGCCAACAAGTAAGCTGGAATTCAAACCTTAATATAAGACATATATATATATATATATATATATATATATATATATTTATATTTATATTTATATTTTTGTGTGTGTGTGTGCATATGTATATGTGTATGTATGTGTGTGTATATAGATATATATATGTATTTATGTGTATGTATAATAGTACATCATATAATGAGTATGTGTGTATGGCTGTATATATATATATATGTGTCTCGTGTGTATGTATGTATCGTGTGTGTATGATATATATATATATATTACTAGTATATAACGATGTGATGTGTGTGTATGTATGTATATGTATGTATATGTATATATATATGTATGTATGTATATGTGTATATTTATATATATGTATGTATGTATATGTGTATATTTATATATATGTATGTATGTGTGTATGTATGTATGTATATATATATATATATATATATATATATATATATATATATATATATATATATGTGTGTATATGTATATTTCATAAGAAGGTGAATTCCCTATACCTTAATAAGTACTTGTTTTTATGAATATTCAGTAACTACTATGTAATTCACTACAAATCATGTAATACTATTCATTATTACATATCTACAATAATTACTACTTAATTACCACTAATAATAATTTATTCTACCCAGTAATTATAATAAATTCTTCACTGTCTACTATTTATTTTTTAGTAACTATGAATTATTTACTATCCACCAAAAAACGACTCTCTAACTAGTCAGTAATTATTCAGTTACTGGTATAAATTATTTAGTAAATTATTAACTATGACTATTAACTTATTGGGCTTATTTATCAAGTGGAATTTAATAAGTAGTTACAAAATATTTTCTATGAATTACATGGTAGCAACTCTAAAATATTCAGTACCTATAAAATTATGTAATTACTACTAGATATCATTCAGTAGTTACTATAAATTATCCAGTAATTAACAAATTAGTCAGTATCTGCTATAAATCATTCAGCAACTACTGTAAATAACCCAGTAACTGTATATTATTGACCAGCTACTATAAATAATTTGGTAGTTACATTAAATTATGTAGTAACTACTATATATATTTGGTTATTACTTTCAATGATCTATTCAGTAATTAATATAAATGATTCAGTAACTGCTGTAAGTTATTAGTATCTAGTATGAATCACTCACTACTATGAGATATTCAGATGTTTCTTCCCCAGCAACTTTACATTTTAAGTTTTTACTATGGAATTAATATGAAGGTGATGAAGAGAGTGGCTCCACATGCGGCCCCTACAAGGGACTAATCAGTCCATTAAGCTTGAGTCCAGAGAGGACAGGTACTCTGGTCATTTGATGTGCAATTGAATTAGTGAATTGAATTTGTTGCTGGTCGCCGAAGTAACCAGATATGCTCCACCCCCACCCCCGCGCTAGAGTGCTGTCATTGTGAGGGGTTGAAAGATGGATGTGTTCAGGGTGACCTAGGCAGGAGGCTGAGTTTAGCACTCAGCGTTAGGACAGTGGCCGTTTCCTTAGGGCATAAGTCACACTGACCCTAAACGTCCTTCCAGCTTTTCCCTCTTTACAGAAGCATGTAAGCTCCATTGTGAGCCTGGGAAAGCTGGCCGGTGTCCGTCTCTCAGCTGTGTTCCGTTTCCCTGGTACAGGCCTGGCTGTGAATAAGTGTGAGCCCCCCAGTCTTTAATACACGTGTGTGTGTATGTATGTACGGATGGAGGGATGAATAGAGGTCTCTGTGCTGCTGCTGCTGCTGCTGCTGGTATTGTGAAGCAGAGCTGTTCTGTATGGAGAGCAGTAGAACAGCTGGAGGAAATAACAGTGCCTCCTTTCTTTGTTATATGCTCTCGCTCTCTCCCTCTCAGCTGCCCTCTCTCTCCCGCTCTATCTCTCTCTGTTTTCCTACTTTTTCTTGCTCTCTGTGTTTTTCTCCCACTCTCTTCCTCCCTTGTTTCCCTTCCTCCCTTCTTCATCTCTCTTTCTTGCTCTCACTTTCTTTCTTGTTCTCATTTTCTGTCTCTCTTTATCTCTTTCTCTCTCTCTCTGTCTCTCGCTCTCTCTCTCTTTCTTACTCTCTCTCTCTCTCTCTCTTTCTTTCTCTCTTTTTTCTTTCTCTCTCTCTCTCTTTCTTTCTATCTCTCTCTCTCTCTGTCTCTGTTCCTCTTGTCTTAGTCTATTCTCTCTCTCCCTATC
>JAMWET010000094.1:1160000-1167500 GCA_024036415.1 Prochilodus magdalenae | reverse complement strand
CCCTCCGGCTCTCCGTCACGTCATATACCGGTGCTTCACGCCTCCGGCGCTGGAATTCCGAATTCCTTAAAATTGATTGTGGCTTCGTGATACGTGAGGGCCTTCATCATTCCTTTCGAGAAGTGGCCACTTTTATTCTCGCCCATTAAGCTATTCTTTACCCGTTCGGCTCCATTAGCACGTATTGGTCCCGAATAATAACAAAGCCTGGGGTGAAAGTCTCTCTGTAATGCTGAATCTTTATCTTTATTACTGGCTGTTGCTTTGCTAATGCACATCCCGGTCTAGCCTAGCTTGCTCTTCAGAGTAGACTCAATCTGAAGGCTCGAAATTGCTATTCTTATATCTGGAGGCGTAGCAGGGGACACTGGGAAGAAAATGGGACACCACCTGGCACAGTTTAATCCTCTTGCTAGCCCTCCCCAACCCCCCACCCTTCCGGAGGTTTCTGCATGCCCTGAAGCAGGTTGCTACAGCCATGCTGAAGATGCAAAGCCAAGATCCTGCTACTTTTACCGGTTGTTGGAAATGACTTCAAATGACTGAAATGGCCGCAGCTGGGCGCTGGATGTTGGTGTACTCTGTGTTTCTGAGCATTTAGATAATGGACCTTCAGATAAGCCATTTGCACTTATGAACGTGTGTATCAGTGTAGTTGTATCTGTGTGTGCGTGTGTGTGTGTGTGTGTGTAGTTATATCAGTGCAGTTATATCAGTGTGTGTGCATCAGTGTAGTTGTATCAGTGTGTGTGTGTGTGTATGTGTGTGTGTAGTTATATCAGTGCAGTTATATCAGTGTGTGTGTATCAGTGTAGTTGTAGCAGTGCATGCGTGTGTGTGTGTGTATCAGTGTGTGTGTATCAGTGTAGTTGTAGCAGTGTGTGTGTATCAGTGTGTGTGTGTGTGTGTGTGTGTGTGTGTATCAGTGCGTGTGTATCAGTGTAGTTGTATGTGTGTGTGTGTGTGTGTGTGTGTGTGTGTGTGTGTATCAGTGCGTGTGTATCAGTGTAGTTGTGTATGTGTGTGTGTGTGTGCGTGCGTGTGCGTGTGTGTCTGTGTATCAGTGCGTGTGTATCAGTGTAGTTGTATCAGTGTGTGTGTGTGTGTGTGCGTGCGTGTGTGTGTGTATCAGTGTGTATGTATCAGTGTAGCTATATTAGTGCGTATCAGTGCATTTATATCAGTGTGTGTGTGTGTGTGTGTGTGTGTGTGTGTGTGTGTGCGTGTGTGCGTGTGTGGTGCTTTCCAAACAGCTTTATGTATGGCTGTATGTGGGAGCGCTGGTGGCAGACAGTGAGAGCAGTTAGGGGGCCGGAGGAGAAGATGAAAGAGTGCAGGGGTGGTGGATTTGTCTGCTTCCATCCTGTCTCACGTTTAATCACTCATCCTGCACGCACAAGTGTGTGTGCGTGTGTGTGCGCGTGTGTGCGTGCGTGTGTGTGTATGCGTGTGTGTGTGTGTGTGTATGTGCGCGTGTGTGAGTGTGGTGTCATGCCGCGACATGCTGTGAACTGCGGCCTTTGTTGGAAAGATGCTAAGAAGACAGGATGGATGAGAGGATAAAGAAGGAGACAGAGAGGAGAATGAATATATATATAGAAAGACAGAGGAGAATGGTATAGAGGCCCAGGTCGGAGAGAGAGAGAGGGAGAGAGAAAGAGCAAGAAAAAGACAAAGATGCTGGAGAGAGGGGGATAAAGAAGGCTGAAAGAATGAAGGAGAGGAACCAGACCACTAGAGCAAGAAAGAGAGAGAGAAGGCTAGGAGAGAGAGATGGAGGAATGAGGCTGCTACTGAAAGAGCGATGGTGACTTCTTCTTTGTTCTTTTTCTTCTTCATGCTCTCCTTCTTTCTTTTCCTTCTTTCTCTTGTGTTTCTTGTTCTTCCTCTTATATTTTCTCTTCCTATTTTTCTCCTCCTTCATCTTTTTCTTCCTTTTTTTCTTCTTTTTTGTTTTACTTCTTTCTTCCTCTTTCTGTTCTGTCTCTTTAGCTCTTTTCTCTTCACCGAATCTGCATTTCTCTTTTCTACCTTTTCTACGCTTTTGTTCTTTCTTTCTATTTCTCTCTCTTTCTCTCTCTCTCTCTCTCTCTCTCTCTCCTTTTCTCTCTCTCTCCTTCGTTCTTTCTATTTCTCTCTCTCATTCTCTCCTTCACTGTTTCTCTCTCTCTCTCTCTCTCTCTCTCTCTCTCTCTCTCTCTCTCTCTCTCTCTCTCTCTCTCTCTCTCTCTCTCTCTCTCTAGCTCATGTTGCATCACTGTAAGTCAGAATCGCAGAGCTTGGCTCTTTAATCTCAGCCAAAATCTCAAACTGAAACGTATTTGAAGTTTCCTTCTGGCTGCCGACCTCTCGGCCTCGCCTGACGACTCCCAGGCACATCGGACGCGACTCTTACTCTAACGACTCACCGTAATATATTAACATGACATTCCGAGCCATTAATGTGACATTCCGGTTATTAACGGGATGTCCTTCAGAGCTATCCCACTTATTCCACTTATTCCACTTAACTCAGGCCGCGATGCTGCCAGTCTTCCAGGCGAAGGCCGAGGACCTGCAAACAATTTCATATGAGCGGGAACTCGAGTGCTCAAACCACAGGCTTGTTTTTATACCGTTTCAGGACATATGAGTTCATATGGGGTCCTTTTATATATATATATATACATAATACACCTCAGGACCCCCACAGGACCACCACAGAGCAGGTATTATGTTGGGCGTGGATCATTCTCAGCCCTGCAGTGACACTGATGTGGTGTGTTAGTGTGTGTGGTGCTGGTGTGAGTGGATCAGACACAGCAGTGCTGCTGGAGTGTTAAAACACTGTGTCCACTCACTGTCCACTCTATTAGACACTCCTACCTGGCTGGTCCACCTTGTAGATGTACAGTCAGAGATGATAGCTCTACTGCTGCTGCACAGTGTAGTGTAGGTGTCCTCCAGTCCTTCATCAGTGGTCACTCTGACGCTGCCCACAGGACGCTGCCCACAGGACGCTGTTGCCTGGAAAGTTTTGGCTGGTGGACGATCCTCAGTCCAGCAGTGACACTGAGGTGTCTCGAAGCGCTGCTATGTCTGATCCACTCACACCAGCACAACACACACTAACACACCACCACCACGTCAGTGTATACATATACACAGTATTAGCTAGGAGGTGACCTCTCTGGATTAGGCATAGTCAGGACATTGTTTGTCCTTATACTGTACAAAAACACACACACACACACACACACACACACACACACACACACACACACACAAATCCAGGTTCCTGGTGCTCTTGGCCTAGCTTCCCTGTTATAAATCACAGATGGAGAGACACAGACATGCTTAGAATCACACTGCGGTTTGGGCGCTGGCGCTCAGACTCTGGGAACTGTACGATGAAGCAGACTTGCTGGACTAACTCTAGTCAAGTTGGACACGTTTGAAACCGAGCCCTGGAGTCTGTAATATTAAAAGATGGACAAAAATGAAAGGGTTATGAATAGAGGAAGGTGTTGTGTGCTACTGAAAGTTTGTTAGGTATGCAGCTTTGGTATTAAATTTCGATGGCGCCGAGTGTAGCAGGTACTACGAGTTGTGAAATCAACACCGACTCATAACCACAGTGGCACTGTACCCTTCAATATGGATAGAACCCTCGCTCTACACGCAGCCGGGAGAACGCAGAGTTTCAAACAGCAGCACCACCTACAAACACTGTGACAACTTCTACAAACTTTGGGTCAGTGTGAGCTGGAGGCGATGCTGCTTCGCTAATCCTCATACCTCCAGCTTTCGCCTTAACCCCTTACGCCAGTGCTCCATAGCACGCAGGAGAAATGCTCCAACATGGCATCTGGTAAAATCTCCTTACGTTCACTTGCATTACAAGTCTGGAATGTGGTTGGGGTAGCTCAGCAGATAACACCACTACCCACCAAGTAGTCAACACCACATGTGGGAGACTGGGGTTCGAATCCCGGTCTGGGTGACTAGGCTGTGCTACACCAATAAGAGTCCTTGGGCAAGACTCCTAACACTACATTGGCCTACCTGTAATATAATTAACCTTGTAAGTCGCTCTGGATAAGAGCGTCAGCTAAATGCCGTAAATGTAAATGGAATGTCTTTACTGTGTCCTGTAAAGTTATACATCAACCCTGTAAAGGTATTACTTAGTTATTACTGTGTTATTACTTAATATAGTCATTTCACTATATTACTGCTGTTATAGTTAAGCAGTGAGTAACATTCACATTCTGTATCCACCGATCGCAGTACCTCTGATGTTTTACTCCTGTGCCCAAAGTCAAACCATCATAAAAGCTTATGATCTGTGTTAAATATTTTTTTGATTTTAGCTGCTGTTTACATTAGCTTAAACTTTCCTAGTGATTAGACCCATAGAGATGCTCCAGAATTCCTTCCAGTGAAGTTTTTTTTAAGTTCGCTTGCATTTAAATGTGCATATACAGGGGTTGGACAATGAAACTGAAACACCTGGTTTTAGACCACAATCATTTATTAGTATGGTGTAGGGCCTCCTTCTGCGGCCAATACAGCGTCAGTTGGTCTTGGGAATGACATATACTGCGTCCTGCACAGTGGTCAGAGGGAGTTTAAGCCATTCTTCTTGCAGGATAGTGGCCAGGTCACTACGTGATGCTGGTGGAGGTTCGTCCTTCTTGGTGGTATGCTGACATTACCCTGGATACCGTGGCTCTTGATACATCACAAAGACTTGCTGTCTTGGTCACAGATGCGCCAGCAAGACGTGCACCAACCATCTGTCCTCTTTTGAACTCTGGTATGTCACCCATAATGTTGTGTGCATTGCAGTATTTTGAGCAGAACTGTGCTCTTACCTGCTAACTGAACCTCCACACTCTGCTCTTACTGGTGCAATGTGCAGTTAATGAAGATTGGCCACCAGGCTGGTCCAATTTAGCCATGAGACCTCCCACACTAACATGACAGGTGTTTCAGTTTCATTGCCCAACCCCTGTAAATACCTGTTTCGTTTCTGAGCCGCATATTTTGCTATACTATTAAAATGGAATTACAGGGAGAGCTGATTTACTGGTGGAGGAGTGAAGTAGTGGATTACATTCACATTCTGTATCTGCAGATCAAAGTCATGTATCTCAGTTTCATTATCAGTTACCATTTATTTTAAGTCTAAACGGCAAAAGACAGATCTTCTTTTCAAAAGTACAATATCAGAATCAGAATCAAGCTTTATTGGCCAAGTGTGTTCTCACGTACAAGGAATTTGTCTTTGGTTGCATTAGCTCACAGCATACCAACATAACACACAGCACAAAAATCCTATAATGTAGCGTTTTGGAGATGCAGAGACAGGAAACAGCAATGCTATACTGTTGCTCACAAGTTTGCGCACAGTTTAAATGTTTCAGAATCCAGACATTCAACAGAAATTCTCTGCTGGCTTCACAGAGCTACAGGGGAGTAATAATTCATATGGACCAGGATAACCTCAGCTTCTAGCAGGTAATGGAGATTGACAGTGTTTGGCTGAAGGTGCTACATAATGCTGCGGCTTTGATTTATTTGACTATCAAAGCCGTTCTGCAGTCAGAAGCAAGGAAGAACTGGACCTGTTGTCTGAGCGCCAGTGTATCCGGTCAGGCTATGGTCATCTAATGGTTTGCTTTATCAATGGTTTGATTATTATAATAATGGGGTATGGCCATATCCATCCAGTATAGGCAAAGCCACAGTACACTCACTAAACCAAAACGGCCCAAAGGAAGACGTTGTGGTAGTCATTGTAGGTACTAGAACGTAGGGGACATGGACCTATGCTGCAGAATGGCTGAGGGTGGGACATTTAAAAGAGACAGCTTCACTATTACTGCCACACCCCCTTTAAATCAAAGTTGGGCATTCACAAGATCTCAAGGGTTCAAGAATGGAGGCAATGTTATATTCCAGTGTGCTGTCATTATCGCTGACCTCAGATCCCCCAGTTTATCAGCTCGTCCTGAAGGAGATGTCTGTTGTTATTGATGTATCTCGGATACCTCAGGTCAAGTCTGGAGCCCGACACAATGCGGGCCTGTTTACAGCAGCCTGGGTTAGCAGTTATCAGGAGAAAGGGGTGCGTTTCAGAGAAGAGGGAGGTTTGAATTACCAAGGTGGCTTTTGTGGCTCATGATAAAATTGGCCTGCTTTCAGGATCTCACTCGGGTCGAGTTGCAGAGTTCTCACACAGTTGGTGAGGTCCTGGCGGGTGGTATGACAAAATACCAGTGTTTTCATAAAAAACTTGTACTACCATGTTGAGACATGACTTCTCATAGAAGGCTCTCCTTGTTTTTAGCTGTAGAATGAAACTGAAGACATCAAATTATACAATAGCCCTCATGGAATTATGCAGTCCACCTTAAACACCTCCAGAATGGAACACAACCAGATGTCTTAACCTGCAGTGGAGGCTGGTAGAACAAGGAGGTAACCCTCCAGAGAGCTACCACCCTATGCGGAAGATCGGGGTTTGAATGCCAGTCTAGGTAGCAAACGCTAAGCTACATCAATAAGAGTCCTTGGGCAAGACTCCTAACACTGCACTGGCCCACCTGTAACATGAGTAACCTTGTAAGTGGTTGGTGTAGCTCAGCGGGTAACACCACTACCTTCCAGGAAGTCACTACCACATGTGGGAGACTGGGGGTCGGTATTGACTATGCTGTGCTACCCCAATAAGAGTCCTTGGGCAAGACTCCTAACACTACACTGGCCTACCTGTAATATGATTAATCTTGTAAGTCGCTCTGGAGAAGCGCGCCAGCTAAATGTCATAACTGTAAATGTTTTTTCTAAGCAGGTTTGGACCAGTTCTATTGGTCTGTCCATCGTGAATATTCACTAAACTGAAAGAGGAACTAGCGCTCTAGTTATACACCAGGAGTAGATGTGGTATATCAGGATATGTACTGTTTCAGACTCTCATCGGTTGGAACTGTTGGGTGTGAGCCTGTAGGGTCTTTAAGACCACCAAAGACATCCATGTAGTTGGGTCTGTACATCACAGAACACTTTTCTGAGTGTACTTTGGGTGTTGTCAGCAGTTGTAGATCATTAAACAACTGAAAGGCCTGTAAACAACAACAACAACCAGTGTACATTAACGGTGTTACCTGCATAGTGATTGGACATCAGCCCATTGTGACATCATCTTGTCATATTTATTTGTTTTTAATAATTTGCTGGTGTCCTAACACAACTTTCTATTATCCAAAGGATAACTTTTACAGGAGAGGGGAATAAGAGGCTTTGCTTTTTATGTAAGTCCAGACATCTGGAACCAGACATTTTCCCAAGTTGGATTGCATCTTGGCCCCCTGTTCGGGCAGTGTCTGAGCTCGTGGTGAGTTTTAGGTTCTAAACTTCCTCTACTAGCTGGAATATTATCCAACCGAACACTAAGCACGGTTGTAAGTCGCTCTGGATAAGAGCGTCTGCTAAACACCTTAAATGTAAATCTTG
>JAMWET010000094.1:1135000-1155000 GCA_024036415.1 Prochilodus magdalenae | reverse complement strand
ACAGGAGTTGGCCCGTGCGTGCTGAGTGCATAGGCATCTTTTCTAATCCGCCCCCACCAGCCCCCCCGCCACTGCACACCCACCACAAATACCTCCTCACTGTAACCACCACCAGCCCCCCCTTCGGTTCCCCAGCCCTCCCCTCTCCTCATTCCTCATGTTTTCAGGATTTTTCGCCTTTCAGACTGAATATGTCAGTTCCTCAGAAGTCTGGAGACATTGTTTTCCCCCCTTTGTCTTTTTCCCCTCACTGCATTGAGTGGTTGGCTTAAACCTGTCATGTGCTAGAAATGGGTGGGGGGTGGTCTCGAACTCATGACAGGACCTGGGGTGAACAGAAAAAACCCCAAACAACATGGAACGAGAGAGACAAAAGAAAACTGGCAGGAAGAAGGAAATGGAGAAGCGAGAGCGAGCGCAGAATCCACCAACATGCATGTTGTAGATTTATTAATTTGGTGATTTATTTTTACACCCATAACTCTTTACAGTGGGTGAATATGTCGGGGTGTGGGCCGGTAGGATCGGAAGAATTTTTTGTATGACTGTTATGTAGGAATTTGCCAAGAAACAGAAAAACTTGCTTTATGACGGTGATAATGGGCTTTAAGGTCTGAGTGCACTTCCCTGATCCAGAGAACCGGGATTGGCACCAACGGGGTTGTAACAGGTCCAGGAGCGATGCTGTGTTTCTCGTTTCTTTGTATTCTATTAATGTCACTGTCGTAGAGGAGACGTCCACTGATGTTATGCCCAGTCTGTAGCAGTGAGAAGTTAACAAAGAGATCTTAATGTCTACAGTGTGGCATTACATTGGACTGCTAGCCTAAACGCTGGGTATATACATTCACTGTCAAAAGAATCGCTCGCGAATGACTGGGAAACAAGCCCACTGTAGAAACGATGAGGTGCTATCCCACTTCTGACACCAATGTGGCATCCGGGTACAGTAGGAAACATAGAATGGTCACCCCTTATCTACCCCACACTTAGCATGGCACACCTTCCGTGGCATAGCGAGCCAGTTGCCACGGAAGGTGTGACTTAGCTGGAGAATTTTAACAGTAATCAGATTCAGAAACAGGGTTATATATCCTATATGGGGTAGGAGCAGAAATGGAGATCAGCTGGAGGTCCCAAGGTTGGGAACCACTAGTATTCCAGAGGGTTCGGTTCCTTAACATGTCCAGTCAGTGCTGGAAATATGAGTGAAAAGAGTTGTTTATGTCTGTTCAGAGAGAAAGTCCTTTAAGACAAAGAGCCAATCAGGAAGAGCCACCATCCTCCTCCTTGTTGTGGATGTCTGTGGGAGTACAATAGCCAGAACAAGCCTTCAAAGAGGAAGAAGTCTGGTTTTGTATGATCGGGAATAACTCCCCAGCCGCATTTCAAAGATGGCCGCCGTGTAAAGAGACGGTAGGGGTTATTAGGACTTTGGTGTAATCCAGCTTGAAAATGACCAGATGAGCTACCTCAGGTTTGTTGGGCCAAGGAATATTTGAACCTGGGCATGGTGGAAGGTCTCAGAGACCGAAGTAGGCATTGTACAGGCTGAGGAGGTCAAACATGGACTCATAGAAGCTTCACACCAAATAGTTGTTCCCATTCTGGACACCAGCGGAGAACGCTGCCTCATAGTCAGCCTGCAATCTCTGCTTACTCTAGCATGCACTTTGCCGTAAATGTGAACCGACCCGGCCGTGCACCCATTAGGCCTGCTTCCTGAGCCACTGTCTTTTGTCCTCCACTTTGTTTCTTTGGGACGAATGCCTCTTAGGAAAACCAGTCCTATCTCATTTCCTCTAGCCTCATCTAGCCAGGAGAATACAGACTGGGGCTTGGACTCTGTAGGACGGGACATGTCTATTGTAATTTAGGCAGCTATTATTTATTGATAGATAAAGAGAATGTATCCCCAGCTATAAATCCATAAAGTCATGTGGTCCATAGTGTAATATATGCCCATATATATATAAAGATGAGATGTCACGTAATGGCATTGCTGAAGACGTGCCAGCTATCCATTTGAGGCCTGTATATCTCCAGGCTCTTTCTCGCCGAGCACCGACAGCATGTCTGCCCAGGCTACTATTTAAAAGAATAGTAGTTGAACAGATAGAAGGAAGTAGTGCGTGTAATTGGAAATATCCCGCATATCCAGCCACTCTGCCCTGAAGTCGGAAAGAAGCTAGGGCTACTGCGGCGGCGCCCGCGTTCGCAGCGCTAGTCTGAGTGGCAAGCTTGCCTTCTGTAAACACGTCCCACGCTGCATGAAAATCTCCGCCGTAGCATCTTCATTACGGGGGTTTAGGATGGCAGGCGTGACCCGGACCAAAGTGCTATTGTGTGGAAGGCGCAATGCATAATTCAGTGTTTTTCCGAATACGGCAGGTCATAAGAGGTGGTCAGCGGGAAGAGGCTCGTTTCGGGCGAGCGTGACACACGGGCATAAATATGGAGCGCTCATATCTGGTGATGGGGGTTGCTATCCTTACAGGTCAGCAGCCGCCTGGCCTCCGTTGTTGCTGGGTGCGGCTGAGGAGCATCAGCAAGCCGAGGGACGCGAGAGTGCTGCCTAATGAAGCGAATGGGCCCGGGGATCCAGCAATTTGTCAGCAATTTAATCATGCCCCAATCTACAAGGCTGTTCATTCAATCAAAACGCAAATTATCTGAATTATAGAGGGAGCTGCTGAGGGCTCCAGGGAGGGGAAATGGCTTTTGTCTTCCGCCCTGCCACTGCACAAGCTCTGTTTTTGTCCTCCGCTGACTTTCCCACCTCACTCTCAGTGCCGGCTTGATGTGCCGGTGCTGCCTCCGAGGGCTGGCCAGGGATGTCTCCTCCAGAGACGCGCAGTGTAACGGATTGTAATAGACTCGCAGTCTGGCGATTCCACTTCACCTCCTGGGGAGGAAGGGAGGTGAGGGAGGTAGGGAGGCTGGGGTTTTAATCCTCCGGACTTCAAATGCGATTCTAGTTTTTTCCAGTTTGCTTAGTTTAAGGACTCATTAAAATGGATTTAACCAATACGGTGGAACCCCCCCTCCCCCTACCCCAAGCCTAGTCCGTTTTTCATCATGTGACTCCTGTTGTGGGTGGCCAAGGTTGTTTGTTTCCATGGTGTTCCACACGGCGGAGAGTAGGGCTGTGGAAACAGACAAATTGTGGTTGCGATATGCCTTGCAATACACTGAAAATGCAATGGTGAGTTCATGATGTGACCGACCTGCATTATTTTGACCCAAATCATTGTACTTTTGTATGAATGCCTTGATTCATCGGAACACCTACGGACCCTCAGTTGAGTCAGGCAGGTTTCAGCATACATATTGGAAAACAAATTGGTTTTAGAGGGTCTTGTGTGCATCTATCAGCCTTCTACCAAGATCTGTATCTGTAGACGCTACAGAAACATGGTAAAAGCTAAAGAATGATTGTCACACCAAATAGCATAGTGTTAGTGTTTCTAAACCCTAGTCCTGGCCATCAACAGTTATTTCCCCGCTCCCAACACTTGTGAACCAACTCATCAGTTCATTAACGAGCCCTTTAGGAGTGACGGCAGGTGTGTTAAAGCAGGGAATCCACTATAATGTAGAGGGCAGGTTCCAGACCAGTGCTGAGAAACAATGAGGTAGCATAAAAATGCTATTCCATTGGAGCCTGTCCAATCTGGCAACCCTGACTGGGTTTCTGAGAATGTTTTAGAGATGAGTTCTGCAGGAGAGCAGGGAAAACGCATTGTTCACATTGCCTCAAAAATTGAAAACTTCTTAGCACGACTTAGCCCTGCTAACCAGAGCATGCGAGCTAGCGATTCTGACCAGTAGGAAAAGCATTGGGACTGCTGCTGGACAATAAAACTGATCTTATTGCCTCAACCTAGAACTGGCCGAGATATTGCAGTGGAAAAGATCATTTGATGGACACGGAAAAAGGCTGAATGCCTTGTTTTTGCATGACGTGCCATCCCAAACTTCATTTCCTGTTGGAATGGCGATGCACAGAAGCACATGCTTTCTCAAAAACAGTAGTAGTACCGGTTCCTCGACCCTAAGACACTGGGCAGTCCTAGCGGGGAAGGGGCTTAGTGGGTGTTAGAGACTTCCCCAATGTTTTGGGGCTCTTAGCATGAGCCGTCCTCTTTCTCTCGCTCTCTTGCGCTTCCCTTTGGCTCTCTGCAAACACTCCAGGAAGTAGCAGGGAGGGCCGGAGTGATTGTTAGTGCACTGCTGCACCGGCATTCAAATGGAAATGGCTGGGGGAAGCTCGTTGGCCTCTGGAATCCCCCACAGATCATCCTGTCAAGTGCTGAGCTGCTCTGAAAAGCCATTTTAGAGAAAGAGAAAGGGAGATGCTCTGCTCAAACTCAGCTGGGTTGCTTTTTGAACCTTTTGTCTGGCTTGGGCGAGCACGGCGTCTGAAAACTCACTGCCCCCCTGTGGAACCAGCAAGCCGCGGAATGTTCATCCGCACACGTAACTCGCTGTAGTTCATTTGAATAGCAGCTGATGCAAATGGAGCTGATCCCAGTTCTGGTTCTCCTGGCCTACTCGCCCTCTTGAGGTAGCAATGCACGTTGTCATCGCATTGTGTGTGCGTGGGGGAGGCGGGCTCGCTATTGGCTTTTCATCGTGGCCGGCGTCTAATTTATGATAATGCAAGCACTCAATCGAAGACTCGGGGGCTTGGGGTCTGCGCAGCATTGATCCGTAGCCACACGAGCTGGGCGCTGTCAATAGTTAATCTAAACTTATTTAATTGGACATTTATTTGAATTTAGTGCTCTCTGATTAGAGCGCGTGGTGGATTGATTGGCGCTCGACAGTGATTTGCTATTTATCGGACTCATTAATTTCTAATGAAGGGGTTGCTCTGCCTCGGCTTGCGATGTTCAGCTGATGTGTCGGACAGGAGATACTATGGAGATACATAATGCACGTGACACAACAGGCCATTAGGAGCCTCTCATTATGCTTCTGTACTGCTCAATAACTTGCGCCCGTGTAGCCACTACCTGACTCCAATGGCAATGTTACGGTTCTGTAGATGCCTCCTGTATGGAACCCAGTAGCACTGAACTGCGTTGGACTAATGGCCATACCATACCAGTACCTTACGGCGCAGAGTTATGTATCCCAGGCATAGTAACTTGTTCAAGCCCACGTCAGTCACGTCCTGTTGTTTCAGAGAATTGAACTGGCATCCCAATGCCGATTCCCACGACTGCCCCAGTATGACTCAGTTCATGCCCATATTAATATGTTGGTATGATGGATCTTCCGTCATGCTAGGCTACTTTTGATTCCCCTGAAAGCCTGCATGGAAGGGACTCCGGAGAAGATGAGACTCGTCAGGGCTCTTAAGGAAGGTAAAGTGACAGGCGTGAAATGGGCTGCTCAGAGTATGAGGCTAGCGTATACTGATAGCGTAAAAATGCAAATAATAATAAGAACAATAACCAAATCCTTCCACCAACTTCAGAGGTTTTTTGGTTTTGTGGCTCCCGGCTTGGAAGAGGATGATCAGGACAATGAACGAACCGTCTTTTGAAGTCAGGAAAGTTCAGGAAGGTTAGCCTATTAGGCTAGCATTGTGTGGAAGTTTGGGGTCATGCCGTATTCCACAGGAAACATCAAAGAGAAGTGTCTTTAGTAACTATGCCGGTGACAACCAGTACACCAAAATAGCGTCCAACCCCTTGGAGAGTAATTAGCACTGGAGTACTACTTTCCCATATGTTGAAATCTGGGTATATGCAAGCACTGACTGTGCAATCTTTGTTCTTCTAGAAACAGAGCTATGTGAATGATACCCTCTAAACACCCCTGTGCTTCTTCTATTTCTTCTATCTGTTGTATAAAAAGAGCAGAGCTGTACCTTCATAAACCTCGTCTAAAGCCTTATACTTTTATACAAAATGCAATAGAACTGGACTTTACGGAGGTGTGGGCTGCTTTCAGAGGTTTTGTTGCATTCCAGGGCTCACTGTAAGATGTGAACATCACACTGAACACTTGAAATTCAAGGCAGAATCAATCTTTAGAACCTTTAAGGTGAGATCAGCGCTGTTCTGCCTTCAAGCAGATCTATAAAACTGTTACTTGCTTCAAGCTACAACTATAATGGCATAAAAAAACACCACCCAGTCATTTAAAGCATGTACGCCAGGAGCGCGACTGCTGGACCACTGTCAATCATGTGTAAACCCCCAACTGTGCGCGATGGACTTTTACCGGTGCCGTGAAAACACTGCCATTTTTTTTGTGTCAAGGAAACCAATTCTGCTTGATAGCAGATGACCCAAAGCCTGGATTTGTAGCTCTGTTGAGTGGACCTAATAGGTAGGTAGCACCCAAAGTGGGCTGTAGCTGGAAGCTCAAGGTAGGGTTGCAGTCCAGTGTGCGTGGTGTTTGTGTACTGTTCCACTAGTTACATTTACATGCATGATCTGTTGATAGTTACGGGGTTCAAGGTGCAAAATACAGGGGTCGTGGGAAAGGATGAGATCAGTCTGTAAACCTTGGCTCGCCTGAAAGTTTCAAAATCAGAATTCTGGGTCCCTGAAAGTACACTTATGTTGTCTGTTGTTGAGCTGTGTCACCCACAACTGGCAAGCATCTGTCTAACTCTCATTTAATGGGCATTGCAGCACTGATCTGCCAAAGGGTGGCGCTGTAGCAGCTAGTTGGTCCTTCATAGCCTATGATCTGTAACTGTGCCCAGGATACCTCTGCATCTTTACAGTGTGCAGTAGCATATTGCTACGTCTGGAAACCTGTCCAATTTCCAAAGTCATTGGTGGAAAAAGTGAATTGTTAGAAAGCAAAGACACCAAGGACATTGGACACCCTACCAAAGACATTGTACACCCTCCCAAAGACATCGTAAACCCTACCAATGACATTGTACACCCTACCAAAGACATCGTACACCCTACCAATGACATTGTACATCCTACCAAAGACATTGGACACCCTACCAATGACATTGGACACCCTACCAATGACATTGGACACCCTACCAAAGACATTGTACACCCTACCAATGACATCGTTCACCCTACCAATGACATTGTACACCCTACCAATGACATTGTACACCCTACCAAAGACATTGTACACCCTACCAATGACATCGTTCACCCTACCAATGACATTGTACACCCTACCAAAGACATTGTACACCCTACCAAAGACATTGTACACCCTACCAATGACATTGTACACCCTACCAAAGACATTGTACACCCTACCAATGACATTGGACACCCTACCAATGAAATTGTACACCATACCAAAGGCATTGTACACCCATTGTTTCCATTGAGGCTTGCATTAATGGCACCATGGCAAACACGCTACAAGCCAATAGTCCAAACACTGGTGTAGCCAGTCACCATGAGAATGCCATCACACTGACTGGGGTTATTATTTAGATCTAGCTCTCCTGCTTTTATGCCAGTGTGAAGGCACAGCATTAGAAGTACACCTTCCCAAATCCAGACCCAACCTCAACGCTGCATTCCCTGGTCAGTTCTGTATACAGACACATTGAACCAATTCACCATGAAGTGCAACTCTTTGGATCTCTGCTTACAATCTGAGTGGCAACTGTTTCTTGTCTGCTAATTATTCTGCAGCAACACATCCATCGGCTAAATGCTACCCCGTGCCCTTTCTTTCTTCTTTCCCCTTTGCAACTGAGCGGAATGAACAGCGTCGTCCTTCCAAATACCATACACCGGAAAGTACAATTAAAATCCTGACCTTTATTTAAGTGCACAAATTGGGAGTTGAATTTTCCCAGCATCATTATTATTTTTATTTATTTATTTCTTCCCTCTGTCAGAGTGCTCAGGCTGAGCGTTTGCTCTTGTTCTTACCACAGCCGTGCTGTTTTCACCCTGGTCTGTGTCCAGGCTCCCAGGAGAACGTGTAGATTGTTCACAGCCACGTCTGGCAGGGGCTTTAAAAGGCAACTGGAGCAGAACGGAAAGAGTGGTCTCGGCCCTCGCGAGTCTCTTGATTTTAGAACTGATTTCTGAAGCTGATTTGTGGGTAATTGAGTGGAAGGGTTGGTTGTGACCCACATGACGTCTGGCTGATAGCACAAAGGCTATGTTTAATACAAGCTTTGTTGCTGAAGTCTGATTTTTGGCTCCAATCGGATTGTTGTTCCAATGAATTGAAATCTGGCTGTTAATAGGCCAAATGGCTGTGCCATATTACTGGGCTCTTCAAAAAACAAGCATGTCACATGGAAGTAAACAAAACTGATTTATGCCATCTAATCTAAAAGTAACACTGGGTCATTAT
Organism: Prochilodus magdalenae; assembly: GCA_024036415.1. Classification (NCBI taxonomy): domain Eukaryota; kingdom Metazoa; phylum Chordata; class Actinopteri; order Characiformes; family Prochilodontidae; genus Prochilodus; species Prochilodus magdalenae. Next base: position 1,146,681 of record JAMWET010000094.1, on the reverse strand, counting down.
TCTGGGACGTCCCAACTGAAGTATACTCTTAAGATAAGCCCGCGTCGGTATTGCTTTCTGACCAAAACTGAGGTTAACCTCTTATTCCATACTTATTGATCGAATTCTTCTCATTCCACCTTAAATGGCCCAGCTGTTACAGTCTAGCTCCTTTACATGGGCTTTAATGTAATCGCTTCACCATTTTAAGGTGGAACAGGAATCTTAATGTGAACTTCAGGTTTGTCGAATCCACCAAATCAGTTGCCACATACGTGCGTCCCATATACTCATGCCTCCGCCCATCATACCCTGCTGGAATGTGGAAAATGTTAGTTATTAATGCAATCAGGGGGCTCCTCGGCCTGGCCTCGGTGGTCTGGTGTCCATCTTGGATTGACCCTATAATACAAATGATGGAAACAACCCTGACTCGCCCTCCTTTTTGCAGGAGTGACCTTGCTTGATGACGTATATTGACCAGCAAGCTGGATGACCCGGTATTCTGCCCATACTACAACTGTGTAGCCTGAAACTCCTTCTCGCGTTTATGATATTGGTCATGCCGTAAACTGTATTACTGCTTGCTCCTCTAAGGATACCGACCATCTGGATGTGTCTTCCAACTTGCAAACCTCAATACTGCGATATAAATGGTGTTTCTTGAAGCTTCCTGAAATACTTTTTGCCATTTTGCCCACCTTTTCACCTGCTGCAAGGGGGATCCTGGTGGTGCAGCAGGTCCAGGTGGACACTATTGCTTGGAAAATCAGGGCTAATGGTAATCTGGCTCCTTTATGGCTTCTTGGCCCCTTTACAGCGGGTCTGAATATCGCAGTAATCTCACTTCCACACAGAAACGCGCAGTGGAGGCAGGTGCTAATACCTCTGTAATCAATGACCCACAGTCCAGCAGGCCGAGCACCGCAAAATTCAGATGGAGAGAGGCCGCTCGGCTTTCTGTCTGGAGGACCCAGCCAGGGGCTGGAGCGCGAGGGGGAAAAAGCCTCTGATGCCTGGCGAATTTTGGCCCCCTCTTTTTTTTTAATACCCTGGTAAAGCCCCTCTATCAAGCGGCCATCATCAGCTCTGCGCCGAGCAAATCCCAGCAGCTCCCAGCTGATAACCGCGCGAGGATGTAGCTTACGGTTATCAGGCCTCAAAGCTGCAGTCTGTGATCCAACCACTCACTAATCCAGACAACTCTACTGCGGCCTGTCTGGATGCCGAGACTTAAGCTACTTCATCTGCACATCGCTTGGTTAATGCAATGCTACTGCACAATGTACAATTGCATGTGGCTTTTTAACAGCGTGCCCACAGTACCAAAAGAGGTGAATGCTTTATTCCACTTTAGCTGCACCTGGCAACAAGTGGAAGGTGCTTCTTAATTTTGAAATGTTGGTGTGGTTCTGTAGGGCCCACTGGGTTTGTGTAATACACATATCTAAGTATGTGTATTATAAGATCACCCAAAAAAAATAAAGTCACCTGTGTTTAAAACATGCTATACCTCGAATGACAACTGGAATTGGATTGGGCATGGACTGGACAAGTTTCTGGATGTAGGCCACATCAGTGTTCAGACACTCTTACATCAAAGAAATGCTCAGTTGGGCCAGATTTGGTGGATGCTTTTCCTGGCACAATTCCAAGGAGAGTTTCCTGTAGACTGGGATTTTAGCCACTGCATGTTGATTCGTATGACCATACGCTTCCATACACCTGCAGATTCAGCTACTTCCTTCACACTATGGTCTTTGGCCACGCCCAAATGCAGTCACTCCTTTTAGCGAATCATTAACATCTGCTCTGGAGCCGTTTACCACACATAGAACGAGACATCCAGTGCACTGTACCACCTCTTCACAATGCTTCCCGTCACTCACACCCCACAAGGATTTGTAGCCCCATCATTCTTGTGCAGTGCCATCTGTAGGAGCCTAAATTTACTACCACCTTAAATACGCATGGTGACTAACAACTGTTCGGCAAGCTTAAAATATTAGTTGTTGACTAGTTACTGATCACATTACCAAGACAGCAACATCATAGATGTCTATGAGAAGACAACAGGACAAGGGTCTAATGATTCTGGGGTTCATATCTTCTGAAGACTAGCAATGTGATCAATGGCTCGATGGAAGGAGCGCTGCACTCTCTACTGACCGGTACCTTAATATATATTTGTGGATCTAAAGTGCTTCAAAGATCAGATATTGAATGTTGAATGTTATAAAAAGTCACATGTAGTTGAAGAGGGAACATAACTCCCTCTAAGCCTAGAATGTATGAAGTCAGTTACTTCCCAGGACCTCCACCATGGACAAGCATCGCAGCAAGGCCGTCTTGGGTGCGCCTAAGTCAATTGCACATTTGTGAGATTCTGGGTTTCTCTGGTTTCCTGAAGTGTGGCCCAGGGAAAAGGGCAGGTCAGACTCTACTTGGTTACTGTGGTTACATTTATGACGTCATCAGCAATCAGTCAAAATCAATCTGACTTCTTGTCAGACAATCCCTATGGCCGATTATCTTTTTTAAACCCACCTGATTTCCTCTCAGCTACTTTTTAATACGAGGGACCTGTAAGTATATAAAATATTAATTTTAAAGAAAATCGGTTTTCCACTTTGCTTTTGTCCCTTCTTACATTATTCCTTACCTGCCGTTACCCAAATACCAATGAATGAAGTACCCACTCTGGAATGACCAAATTCGTCAGGATATCTACGGCAAGAAACCCATCCCAGCAAAGAGACGGTTAACAATGGTCAGTCCACTGAGCCTTCCACTGAGCCTTTTTTTAAGGTTACTGTAATGTACTGAGAAGCGCTATCTCTCAAATGGAAATGGAGATGACACTCAATAAGCTTACCATGTTATTGCCATCGCAGTGCAATTCACGTTCAAGAGCAGGAGCCTCTCCTGGGAAAAGCGAACGGATGCAGACGGTGGAGGAACGTGGCAGTCCCAGATTCGATTTCACAGTGTTTTAGAATCTAAAGCCCTGCAGGTCGGCACGGCCTCATAGAGACAAGCGCTCGACTCCAGCAGAAAAGCCTGAAAGTGTTCTTGTTGGCTTTTGTAGTAGAACTGCCTGCGGTGCGGCGGAGTAAAGCCGTGGATTGGATGTCTAAAGACGACTCGGAAACCTCCGGCAATCAAGAGTCCTTTGAATTCAAAGTGTTTGCCAGCCGTTGATACACAGACGTGGGGGTGTCTGTGATGTAATACGAGCAGGAAGCAAGGTGCCAGCGAATGTAGTTAAGTTATTTTAGGATGGACAGATATTTGGACATATGATTCGTCTGACGCCAGATGCACTACATGTCCAGACGTATACCAGCAGCTTTAAGGTGTAGCTTGTATAACCCGTATCAAAGCATTGACCAACACAATGGGTTGTCTGGAGCAGCTGCTCATGAGCCCCAAGCCACCCTGCAAAGCTAGAGGAGTATAGACACCCCCCAGCATTGGACTGTAGAGTAGTGGAACCACGTTCTCTGAGGTGATCAATGCATTGTACCATCATATAGAGTGAGGTCTTTCCAGGAGAGTAAAGGCTATTACTGCAGGAGAGGGGGGAGGGGCAATCTACATGTTGATAACTTTGATTCCAGAGGAAATGACGGATAGGCAGATGGACGTTTTTGGACCTAAAGTGTATCATAACAGTTATAGCCATACACAGATCTGCAGATCTGTAGACAGGAAGGCAGAAATGGGACATGTGGTGGTGGCTCTCTGGCAGGCAGTGGTGTAATCCGCAGAGATACACCAACCACTACACTGCTGCTTGTCAACCTACAGACATCAGTGCTGTTGGTTGACAAGCAGCAGTAAAAACGCTCATGGCTAAATCTCCAACACCAGTGTTTCTTAGAAAGCTAGCGCCGGTTGGAATACAGTCCCTTACCCCAATGGTGTGTTGGGCTTGGTTTCATCTCCTTAACGTCTTCTAAACAGCTTCATCCTTCTGAGACATGGAGCAGGGTGTGGGAGCCTATCTTGGGATGGTAGGCAGGATACACACTGGACAGTCCAACAGTCTATCAGAGGACAGACCCACAGACCTACATACTTACACCCAGGGAGGCAATTTAGCATCACCTGACTGCATGTCTTTGGACTGTGGGAGGTAACCAGAGACCCCAAAGGAAATCTACATGGAAAGAATAGGCAAAGGACCCCAGCTGGGAATTGAACCCAGGACCTTCTTGCTGTGGCCTACCGTACCACCCTAGTCAGTTACAGTTTGAATCTGTTAATGTTAGTCCAGGTTGTAATTTGAGGTTGTGGAGGTTAGTGAGACAGTATGGAGGGGACCGCCGGCCTCTTCAGGTAATGATATTATAGCCTTTAACATGTGTGTCCACTCACCCTGCCTGCTGTGCGCCTTCATCGGTCATCTGTGTCTCGCAGCGGTGGGCTATCTTGGCCTTTTGCTTCAGCCAAGCCAAGAGATCAGCAGCTCGAGCAATGGCAATATTTACTGAGCTCCAGCAGAGTCTGACGCTCCGAGACATTAGCACAAGTGAATGGGATGCATGCATGACACAAATCTGGATGAGAAACAACGTTCAGCTCATGTTTACAGAGCCAGAGAGGCTGCTGGGTGCTTACATGTACACACTGGAGGTTGTATTGTTCCGTCCCCCGCTAAAAATCCGTTTCTTTATTCTGGAATTTTTAGGCTAATCAGTTTAGCATAGAGCTCGTATTGGTGTTAGTGTTCGGTGTTGGTTGAACAGCTGATTGAAAACACACTAGCACATGGGAAGCTCTAGTTGCCTATGCTAATCCAGTTTACTGCCCAGCTACTGTGGGGGGTGGGCTTTAATGACACGTGTGATTACCTAGGTGTACATTGTACATCATGCTAGTGGCTTGTTAGCTACATTAGCCTTGTAGCGCCAGAACAAAACCTCAAAGAAGCAAACTCTAGACACTAGCCATGTCTGTCTGGTTGACTACACATGGGGTAAGGAGGGAGGACAGGGGGCATTCTTTAAATCAGATTTCTCAGCAAACTGCTCCTTCAAGGCCAACCACAATGCCTTTTAAGTCGGAGAGGATGGCGCAACGGTGTCTATCACCCTTATCAGCCTTGTCTGAATCCTTAAGCTCAGCAGTCTGCGACTGTCCAATCAGTGGCCAGTCTCTGGCTGGGCTCTGGAGTCCTAACTCGCCCACCGCTGCTGTCTCTCCGCAGGAGGGAAGGGAGTGTGACTCCTCCGCCAAATCGCTGCACAAGCTGGATTTGGTTATCTGTGGTGCTGAATAATGCATCAGTCAGGCAGCAGTGCATCCTGGGCATGTCCTCGTTCTCCCATCCCAGCCCCTCTCCTCCGCTCGCGCCCCCCCAATGAGCCCCCTATGCAGGGCGTTGCATGCCTGTCACTTTGCCTTTCCCCCTGCCGGATGACTGGTCTTAATGTACAAAATGCACTATTGTGAGCGGGCCGGGCTCTTTAGCAGGCCTTTATGAGGAGAGGGAGGACGGGGCCCACTTCTTTGGCGCACATCCATGCCACGAAGCTAAACTAATGTGGGCAGGATGGCACAGCCGGCACTTTCATGTGGAGCTCATGGAGGATCACATTTTCAAGGCTGTGCTCTAATTTTGAGGACCGTCCTCAGACTGCAGACTGAAGGATTCAGCTATACTCTATATATATATATATATATATATATATATATATATATACATTATATATATATATATATATATATATATACATTATATAAAAATAAAAAAAAAATTGATTAAAAAAAAAAAAAAAAATATATATATATATATATATATATATATATATATTTTTTTTTTTAATCCAATTTTTTTTATAATTATATAATGTATATATATATAATATATTTATATATATATATATATATATTTATATATATATATATATATATATATATATATATATATATATAATAATTTTTTTTTTATTATTATTTACAATATACAAAAATTTAGACTGATATGGTCAATGTTTATTGAGCTACACATACAGACATAGTGTCTCTCAGTATGGCGCCAGGCCGCCATCTTTGCTAACCCAACATCCAGACTCCATATGGAATTGTAGAGGCTCCTGATTATGTCCTGCTATAATCCATCCCATGCAGTTTAAATATTCTCACACAGTTCCTGCAGATTGTATGGTAGGGGTGGAGGTGGAGTGACACCAGGTCTTCTTCTGGACACTATCTTGGTGCTGACCACGTTGCCTCCACACACGGATTCGTTGGTCGTCTCCACCAAGACAAAAGCGGGACCCACCACTATTCTGAGTCACTCCATGACAGTGTGGCACGACACCATTGCAGTCTTTGGTGACATGGTGATATGGTGTTAAGGTCAATGGTTGTATCGGTCTGTGTGTATGTAGTCCTGCATGGTGCAGCCGTCTGCCAATGGTGCTGGCACTAGCAGAATGACTCATGGAGGACACCACTGCTCGCTGAATGTCTGCAGTTGTGGCTGTTGGGTCAGTCAGGTGTCACATGTGCGGCCGAGTGTGATATCTGAATCATTTGCATGTCTCACAATGTCAAACCTACCCACCCTGAGCAAAGGGAGCCGCCTCTACTGAGTTAATGAGGTGATTTGTACATCAGTGGATGTGTAAGAGGAAGACTTTTACACATGTTCAAGCGTTCCGTGTTAAACAGTGTGCATGTGGAAATGCCAATGGAACAGTTACTATTCCATTTCCACCTCAGCCAATCAGATTCTACATTGGGAACAGTCTGTTTAATAGACAGATGACCGAAACTCCCAATAGCAAGTAAGCGGAAAGAACAACACAGCTTCCACTGTTATCTGAACAGTTCCCACTTTTCCATTTTGCCCTTGCATGTATTTTCCTGTGTGAGTTTTATCCACCGTGTCACGTGACGAGAAGTGGACAATGCTCTGGGCTCTGGTCATTGTGTGGGAATCCGTGTGGTGAAGTTTGGATAGAGCTGCTGTTTGTTGGTGGAGGTGCAGTGTGTGTGTATGTGTGTGTGTCCTGAAAAGGCCCGTTCATCTAAAGCTAATGTGGGCCAGGGTGCAGGGCATTAGGCATTAGGCCCCTGCCTCTGCTGACTGTGCCCTTTTCTGCCTGCATCGGCGCTTCTGTCCAAAACTCTATAGAGAACTTTATCTCCACCAGCCATGACGGCGTGTCTGCTCGGGGCATGTGTGTGCGTGCGTGCGTGCGTGTTGGCGGGTACAGCTAGCGTTTTGTGTAGTGAGTGGAGATATAGTTCATTTCTTAAACCCATTCAGACCAGTAATAGACTTAAACCCGCTCTGCTATCGTGGTGCCATCTGTGGACTCTTTACTGCAGCCAGTTCTGAATTTTACCAGCTAAAGGAAAACTTTGTCCTGAAATGCTAGCATGGCTAGGAGCTGTTAGCGTTATGCTACCTGGGTCCATCTATCTCTGAGTTATTCTTTCATGGCTTGAACTCGTATACGGAATATAAGTTCTTGCGCTGTCTGCTGATCCATCTACACTGATCTCCGAACAGCCGGTGAAACATCAGGTCTGTCTGGAACAGAGCTGGATGTAAGAAACAGGGAGGCTGAATCTAACGGCTGAAATGCTCTGGTTTAAACTGTGAAGGTTGGGTGTTCTAGTTCTGTGCAGGAAACAAAGCCAGCTGAGCTCCACGTTGGTGCTGAGCGAGAGCTGACTTGCAGTGTTGAATAGAACTGAACAGAAAAGCAAAATAAAAGCACGCAGCGTGGAACCAGTAAAATAAATGGCCACAGTCAAACGGCCGGAGCTTGATTTAATTACTCCAGCCTTTTGGCCACTGTTACAACACAAATGGTCACAAACAACTGGCGGCCTTCCCACATCTCTCTCTCTCTCTCTCTCTCTCTCTTTCTTTCTCTCCCTCTCTTTCTTTCTCTCTCTCTCTCTCTCTCTCTCTCTCTCTCTCTCTCTCACTTTCTTTCTCTCTCTCTCTTTCTTTCTCTCTCTCTCTCTCTCTCTCTCTCTCTTTCTCTTTCTCTCTCTCTCTCTCTCTCTCTCTCTCTCTCTCTCTCTCTCTCTCTCTCTCTCTCTCACTTTCTTTCTCTCTCTCTCTTTCTTTCTCTCTCTCTCTCTTTCTCTTTCTCTCTCTCTTTCTCTCTCTCTCTCTCTCTCTCTCTCTCTCTCTCTCTCTCTCTCTCTTTCCCCTCTGTGCCTTTGTCTTTTGTTCTCCATTATTCCATCCATCCTTCCATTTTCCCACCTATCCACCCGTCCAGCTTCTGGACCCGTCTGTCTATCCGTGCTGTATTTATCCAGCGATGTTATTTATCCATTAGTCCATCCATCATCCATCCATCCATCCATCCATCCATCTATCTGTCCTTCATCCATCCATATGTTCTTCATCAATTTATCCAATCCCCCACCTATCCACACATCCAGCTGTCAGTCTATCCATGCTGTATTCATCCATCCATGTATTTATCCGTTAGTCCATCCATCCATCCATCCATCCATCCATCCATCCATCCATCCATCCATCCACCCATCCATCCACCCATCCATCCATCATTTCTTCACCTGTCCAAGTGTCTGCCCATTCGTGCCCTAATTATTTGACTTATTCATGAATCATGGATTTTTCTATCTATCTATCTATCTATCTATCTATCTATCTATCTATCTATCTATCTATCTATCTATCTATCTATCACCAACATCATGAGAATTATCAATTGGTTGTACGTTATAAAGGAATAGCCCCCCTCGCCCCCCTCGCCCAGCCCGCCTGCTTCATTACTGTTGGAATTTGCGCCGTCTACAGGGAATTTCTGCTGCCGTTGCCGTGGCGCCTCTGAGCTGAAGGGGCCTCCCAGAGGTGCAGAGGCTCGTACACTGTGCCAACTCTCAGCCAGGCCAAGAGCCTGGGCGGAAAGCCTGGCAGAGACGGAAGGTCCTACAGTGCTGTCCTGGATAACAGCCTTCACTCACACACACTCATCCATCAGGCACAGCATACAAGATTTACGCACATGAGAGATTAAAGCACAACAAACCCACAACAATGAAATCTGTTTCAATCGCCTGAAGCCTGAAGCAAAGAGTAATCCACACACACACACATGCTTAACAAAAATTACCCAGAATACAGCATTCCGTCACCAACACTGTCACATAGCAAACGGAGAGGGTCTCGCTAATCTCTGCTAACAGACAGACCTGCACCCCTGCATTTCAGTAGTTCATTAAGGACCTGTAGCTTGTGCAGAACAAATGCTCGGCAGTTAGCAGAAGCTAGCTCGAGCCTCATAGCCTGTTTGGACTCCCTATTCCGAGTGGGTCCGGAAGCGTGACAGAATCCAAAGGCATGTTTCTTTTCCAGAGCCGATTGCTGGTGAAGAAAATGAATTAGTGAAGTTGGTGCATTGATTTTTGTGTTGGACTCCCAGAGCAAGCTGCTACTCACATTCCCTTCAGGGGATTTCTTACCCTGGGACCGCACCAACCGTGGTGGTCCGATGAATAGTGTATTTGCACCTTTTCATGGGAATAATCTGCCAGAGAATCACGCTTACCTGCACCTGTTAGAGGTCAACATTGGTGGTGTCTATCAGCTAGTCAATGAAAGAATAGTTTAGACTATAATGCTAACTGGTAAAGACATTCCTTTGATAAAAGGAATGGACATGGACAAATCTTTCTGTCCGTCTGTCCATCCATCCATCCATCCATCCATCCGTCTATCCACAGGCCATCTTAAAAAAAAATAGTTTAGCCAAAAATGCTAATGTTAGCATGTTCGAGCTCCTCAGGCTATTAGTGTAGTGAAGAGTCACACTTGCCTGTATCTTATGGAGGTCAACATTGGCAGTGCCAATCAATCAATCAGTAGAGGAATCGTTCCGACTGGATTGCTTAATGCTAGAACTGTTGATTAAGACGTTCTATTGATAAAAGAAATCAACTTTACCATTTTTATGTCCCTTCATCTATCCTTCCATCTATCCATCCATCCCATTGGCCATCTTAAAAGAAGAATAGCCCTAAATGCTAAAGTTAGCATGATCAAGCTATTCAGGCTATTAGTTTGGCAAAGAATCAAATTAACCCAATGCCTAATCTAAACGTTTACGGCACATCGCCGAAGACATCGTCAAAGACATCCAGTGTCTCAGGTCTGGTTCTTCAAGTTTGTCCTGGAGCTGTAAAACTAATGTTGCTGACAAGTAACGGAAGCTAATAGCTACCAGGTTAGCATTGTGCACAATATGGGCCTCACTTACTGCAGTGTTCAGAGCGAACAGCATACAGTGCCTGAACCCACAAGAGCAGGTCTATTTAAGACATCTAGATATCCAGATTTTGGTGTGTTGGGTCTTTGCGTCTGAACAGGCCGAAGCGATCATTTCACAATTCCACCTCTTGGCTGCTTTCGCGTTGGCTGCTGTGCTTCCTGGCAGCGCTTGCCTCATCTACTAGCTCATTTCAAAGCTTTTGAGCTTGGGAAGACCAGCGCAAGGAGCTGAAACATTGCCGGCGTGATTGTACCGCACCTGAAGCGCTGTTTGGACAGGTTTGGAAACCATACAGAAGCTAATAAGCATTAAATTAAACGGAGGCTTAAAACGAGGGAAGATTTTGTAGCAATTTCCAAGCAGAACGGCTGGAATAATAAACAGCTCAGCTAAACTCGCTCGCCCATCAAAATGACTCTTGCGTTGCCATGCAAAGAAAGCCCGCAACAACAAAGCATCCCATTCGCTCGGTGACTTCCGATAAAGCGGGACACGCTGCCATTGAATCATCGAGTGTTTGAATGTCATAAAGCCCTTATTAGACAGCGTTTAATTAAACTGCTGTATGAGTGGAGCTGAATGAACTTGCAGGTCATGTACCTGAACTGACCTGGATTGAAAAGAGCCATGGGCCCGCATACTGAGCCGGTACAGCCGCATGATGAAACCCATTCACAAAAGCTTCCCACATGACCCGGTGCATTTGCACATGAAAGCTGCAACTCCACAAGCGTGCGCTTAAACCTTGTACATTCATATATATATATATATATATATATATATATATATATATATATATATATATATATATATATAAATGTGCTTGTTATGATAATTTCCCGTCTGCCCTGAGGGCATGATGATGTGTGGAGTTGAATTAGCTTTTTTTGAGCAAAGCCACATTCATAAATGACTGCATGGAAATTATATACTGTATAGTACCAGCTGTGGCCATTTCATAACAGAGTTCAATAAAAAATATGGTGTGGGAAAAAAACCTGTTTCACCATGAATGGAAAACAAATGGCACATTAGTGAGCAAATGCTGAAGTGACCCCCCAGTAGTGGATCCGGGATGCTCTCCTGAAGCAATGCGTACAATCACAGAAGGCTCTTTTCATAGCAGACTGTTAGTTAGCAATTATGTGGTCATCGTTCGTTTAATATGCCATCCATCAGCCTAAAGGCAGACATGGATCTTTCTCTTTCTGCTACGCTAATGCTGTTGCGCACACAAATCACAAGTTATAAAAGACTTCCATTGTTGCGACTGTAATGCGGTTTATTTATTTACATTTATGGTTTTGAGGAGCTAGAGAATCATGGCTGGGAGGCGTGTTGGGGGGATATGATCCTGTATACACAAAAAAAAAAAACGACTAGCTAAAATCTACAGTCATCGTCAAAAAAATAGTAGCTCCCCGAAGG
>JAMWET010000094.1:1107500-1130000 GCA_024036415.1 Prochilodus magdalenae | reverse complement strand
AACACGTTCTCCATCAATCTAAAGAACCACTACACTGTGAGTGTTCGTAGGCTTCTATAGAGGTTAGTTTTGAACCCTATGGCGCATTTCAGCCAATAATACATAGGTTCAGAACCCGAAAAGTTTGTTCCCAACTAGAACCGATGAACAGAAGGGTCCTTAGCCTGAACGCTGATGACATCTGTGGGGGTATCAGATGTTGAGGACAGAGAAGACACTAATAGCGACACCCAGTGGTCTACTGAAGATACTCTTTTACGTCTTCTTATCTCTAGCATAGGATCTGTGCTTGCTTTTCGGTTATACGCCAACATCTGGGGTAACAGCTCAAACGCTCGCAGGTGATGTATACGCCCCAGCATATTGTCTGTAGTGTTTCTACCAGAGTTGACATTTACATTTATGGCATTTAGCTGACGCTCTTGTCCAGAGCAACTTACAAGGTTAATCATATTACAGGTAGGCCAGTGTAGTGTTAGGAGTCTTGCCCAGGGACTCTTATTGGTGTAGCACAGCACAGTCACCCGAACTGGGAATCGAACCCCAGTCTCCCACATAGGACGGTAGCTTCTTGGTGGGTGGTGGTGTTATCCGCTGCACCACATCAACCAGTAGGTGGAGCTGACATTGAGGTTGTGTTCGCTGACGTCCCTTGGTTCCAAAAAAAAGTGGTGCAAACGCAGACTGGTTCTCTGAATGGCACCAAGGTTCTCCAAAGCCTAAACAGAACCAGTTGAAGAACTTTTGGTTGATTGTCTTTAGCAAAGAACTCCTGAATAACCATCATTTACAAGCATACATTTCGTTCGGATCGAAAGTCGGCAGTCCGCACTTTCATCTGAATCGCTGCTTGTTTCGATGAGCTACGATCATGAGAAATAACTACACTGTAACTTTTCAATGGTGCGATCTTATAATTCTCAAGCCTGAGCTCGTCTTCAGAACTGCTGACTGCGACTCTGACCTTTGCTCTATCGGCCCCCGAGGCTTCTGGTTCAGAAAGCGCCTCTAGTGTGTAAATGGCCGCGGTGTCGTTTTTATTAATACCTCCTGCTTTAATTACTCTGCAGAGATCATTAGCCGCACCGAAGGCAGGAGCGGCGCTCTGTGTAGTAGTGTGATATAGTATGCTGGGTGTGTAGCTTCGGAGGGGAAGCGCGTGCCCAGGGGAGCTAGTTTCATGCCCAGGAAGGGAGCCGATGTCAGGGCACGGTGTCGCTGAGCCGCTTCACTGAGCGCGAGGGTGTTTGAGAGTATGTGTGTGAAGAAGAGAGCAGGGAGGCGAGAGATAGAGATTGGAGAAGGAGGAAATATGGGAATAAAAAAAAGCATTGCTTTTTAAATAACACAGAACGCCGGGAAGAGTGGGTGCTGTAACAGTATACGCATTTCGAGGTCCGTGTCGCGGATTTTACAGTCAGTATTGTTATTTTAGTCCCACGAAATGAGAGCGATCTGATACAGAGAGTAGATGAACAGGGAATTTGTCTACATATGAACAATTCCACCAATTTTCCAACCTTCTGTATAATTTACTTATAGTAAACAAAGTCTTTGAGTGGTTTAATGGTCTTTCGTTCTAGCCAGATTTCCTGACTCACACGATTTCTTCATGGTGGTGAATGGAACCAGGCATCACCATGTCTACAACACAGATATAGTCATTTTACTCACCATCGAAACCACCAGTGAACCTGCACATGCCTAGTGAGTCTTTATATCATCACTGTCCAATGAAAAAAACTTGTATCTCCAAAGTTTCATGATGAATGAACCAATAGAAATGGCCCAAAACTGGCCAGAGTGGGGGAGGCGGGGCAGAGTCTGGTCTCATTGACCTCTTCTGTAAAGTTACCATTCAGAAGATACTTGTTTTTCTTCGGACAGCGACGATATGTAATGTTGATGATGGTACTTCCTGCATGTACCCTGAACCGTATTTACATGGGTATAATATAGTATGTTTTGTATATATATATATACAGGGGTTGGACAATGAAACTGAAACACCTGTCATGTTAGTGTGGGAGGTCTCATGGCTAAATTGAACCAGCCTGGTGGCCAATCTTCATTAACTGCACATTGCACCAGTAAGAGCAGAGTGTGAAGGTTCAGTTAGCAGGTAAGAGCACAGTTCTGCTCAAAATACTGCAATGCACACAACATTATGGGTGACATACCAGAGTTCAAAAGAGGACAGATGGTTGGTGCACGTCTTGCTGGCGCATCTGTGACCAAGACAGCAAGTCTTTGTGATGTATCAAGAGCCACGGTATCCAGGGTACTGTCAGCATACCACCAAGAAGGACGAACCTCCACCAGCATCACGTAGTGACCTGGCCACTATCCTGCAAGAAGAATGGCTTAAAACCCCTCTGACCACTGTGCAGGATGCAGTATATGTCATTCCCAAGACCAACTGACGCTGTATCGGCCGCAAAAGGAGGCCCTACACCATACTAATAAATGATTGTGGTCTAAAACCAGGTGTTTCAGTTTCATTGTCCAACCCCTGTATATATATATATAATATTTACGCCATATCTCCACTTCTAATATATATTTAGTTGTGTGAAACACTTTTCTGAGCTGTTTCGAATTTATAGTTACTAGTTTAGTGAATATTCATGATGGACAGACCAATAGAATTGGTCCAAAGCTGCTTCGAAATGAACCTTGTTCTGTCAGCCTCCACTGCAGGTTAAGAAAGCTGGTTCATCTCCCAGTGTGGATGTATTTAAGGTGGACTGTATAATACCTTGAGTGCTATTTTAAAGTTTGATGTCTCCACATGTATGCATATACTGTAGGTGTGTATATATTTTCACGTTAGTTTGCCTTCTATCACAATACCAATGTCTTATGTCTTATTATTATTATGATTATTATCATCTGAAAGTCAGCGATCTAATAAACTGTGCATATTTAACCCCGCCTGCGCTGACCTGTGTCGAGTCCACCCTCCAGCAGGTGTAAATAACTCATCGGGTACAGGCTTAAAATATTCAGCCCAGGTGCGGAGGAGGTTCTGAGTGGAGCCTAATTGGCAGCGTTGTGCGTTAAACTGCTCGGGATTGCGTCGACCTTTGAGGTGTTTCTTAGTTGTGATTCTGTCCATGTCCTTCAGGGCAGCACTTTTCCCACTTCCAGCCTTTTTATTTCCCCCACTCTCAACACATACCTGTGTGCGGAAGGCCTGGGGGGCCGCTGACCACCATCCATAATGTATGAGTTTCACACTTTAGCCATCTTGCCGTACAATCGGAGACCAAAACAAAGACTCGGAGGTGCACGGCCGGACAGACAGATAGACGGACAGACCCACACACGTTAACGGGTGTAGGTCTCTGAACTCAGAATGAATCAGACTCACACATTTTCATGACTCATTGATGCTTTCGGTGTGATTCAAGATCAGGAACGAGTGAAGACTTGGTAGAATATCGTTGAAATTGGTTAGAATCAAGTCCAACTTTTGACACAGCTGAATCTCCTGAGCCACCTTAATAACGAAGCATCTCAGAAATGCACTGTCCTCTGAGGAATCTCTCTCATATCTCATCTCTCCTTCTCTCCTTTAGTGAAATTCCGTGACTGTGGACGAAGTGGACATGTGCGGTTTGAATGTAACCAGCCGACGGATTTCCGGATTGAACAGGATGGAGAACTGTTGTCTCTCCAGAAGCTCCAGTTGCCCTCGTCCACGTCCTCCTCCTCCTCTAGGACCTTCTCTTCTCTCCTTGTCATTGCTCGAGATCTGTCCACTCAGGAGCAGTGGCAGACGGAGATCAGGCTCCAGCCTTCAGGAGGACTCAAGTCTCAGGTACACAATGATAGGATAGTATTGTCCCTAGCAATATTTTGACTGAATAGAATGTTCCCTACCAATAGTTTGGGAGGAAAGAACCGTCCCTACTAATGTTGTGCAAGGATAGTGTCCAGTATTTTGAAAGAGTAGAATTGTCCCTACCAATAATTTGAGAGGATAAAAAGATCCCTACAAATACTGCGGGAGGATAATATTTTCCCTACCAATATTTTGACAGAATAGAATGGTCCCTACCAATGTTGTGGGAGAATAGAGTTCTCCCTACAGGTATTTTGAGAGAGTAAAATTGTCCCTACCAATATTGAGAGGATGGAATTGTCCTTAGCAATATTGAGAGGATAGAATTATCCCTACCAATATTGAGAGGATGGAATTGTCCCTACCAATATTGAGAGGATAGAATTGTCCTTAGCAATATTGAGAGGATGGAATTGTCCCTACCAATATTGTGAGGATGGAATTGTCCTTAGCAATATTGAGAGGATGGAATTGTCCCTACCAATATTGTGAGGATGGAATTGTCCTTAGCAATATTGTGAGGATGGAATTGTCCCTACCAATATTGAAAGGATGGAATTGTCCTTAGCAATATTGTGAGGATAGAATTGTCCCTACCAATATTGAAAGGATGGAATTGTCCTTAGCAATATTGTGAGGATAGAATTGTCCCTACCAATATTGAAAGGATGGAATTGTCCTTAGCAATATTGAGAGGATAGAATTGTCCCTACCAATATTGAGAGGATAGAATTGTCCTTAGCAATATTGAGAGGATGGAATTGTCCCTACCAATATTGTGAGGATGGAATTGTCCTTAGCAATATTGAGAGGATAGAATTGTCCTTAGCAATATTGTGAGGATAGAATTGTCCTTAGCAATATTGAGAGGATGGAATTGTCCTTAGCAATATTGTGAGGATGGAATTGTCCTTAGCAACATTGTGAGGATAGAATTGTCCTTAGCAATATTGAGAGGATGGAATTGTCCCTACCAATATTGAGAGGATAGAATTGTCCTTAGCAATATTGTGAGGATGGAATTGTCCTTAGCAATATTAAGAGGATAGAATTGTCCTTAGCAATATTGAGAGGATGGAATTGTCCCTACCAATATTGAGAGGATAGAATTGTCCTTAGCAACATTGTGAGGATAGAATTGTCCTTAGCAATATTGAGAGGATGGAATTGTCCCTACCAATATTAAGAGGATAGAATTGTCCTTAGCAATATTGTGAGGATAGAATTGTCCTTAGCAATATTGTGAGGATAGAATTGTCCTTAGCAATATTGTGAGGATAGAATTGTCCTTAGCAATATTGAGAGGATAGAATTGTCCTTAGCAATATTGTGAGGATGGAATTGTCCCTACCAATATTGAGAGGATAGAATTGTCCCTACCAATATTGAGAGGATAGAATTGTCCCTACCAATATTGAGAGGATAGAATTGTCCCTACCAATATTGAGAGGATAGAACTGTCCCTACCAATATTGAGAGGATAGAATTGTCCCTACCAATATTTTGGGAGAATAGAATTGTTTAAGTGTTAAAGGATCCCCCCCTTACCTCTATAATACTTGCTCCATGGTAATCCTGTGGAGGTCCTGACCATTAGAGGAGTAAGTAAAGGTAAGCAGGTAAATGAGCAACGTATGCAGAAGATAAACAGATGAACTGCTGGGAACTAAGTGGGCCTGATAAAATGGACAACGAGTGTAGACACAAGATAACACGCTCAGTGAGCTTGTGTATATATAGTTGCTTTTGGAAATGGCATTCATAGCTAAGGCCTTTGGGGACACATTAGCAAATGGACAATTGCTGGAGTGAATATCATGTGAAAGTGGAGCCAAATCTGTGGCCTCCAGTTGAGTTCACAGGAAGTGTGACCCGTGTTGTTGTTGTTTATCACAAGCCCGGCCACAGCTGACGGTACAAACTGATAATGAGTGATGAACAGCGCCATGGTGCTGAAATCCAACATGGCTCAGAATGCCTTCTGCACTAATGCATGTAATTAAAGACTTGTCCTTCAGCTCTACGAAGCAAACCATAACCAGATTTAACCCCATCCTGTCAGTGCTGGCTTTTACGGCTGCGTCTTGTTCTCTACATTACGGGTAGGTCTCTGTGTTAGCAATGAAATAGCCCAAAATGACCATCTCTCTAAAGGGTCATATAAGCTCCCGAGACAAACACTAGTCACCTCTGTGATGGCCTGGGGGTGTTTCAATTATGTGGAAATGGGTTCTTTGGTTGAGGTGAGCATACATATGCTGGACCACCAGGTTTTGCCTTTTCCTCATCATCTTACTGGGGAACATAGCATTCCTAGCCCTTTATTCCAAGATGACTAATCTCGCGTTTACAGGGCTCCAAATGTGGCATGATGAACGTTCGAGAGCGTTCACACATCTAGACTGGCGCGCAAAATCCCCAGTTTCCTCTGGAAACTGTGTGGGACTGCCTGGCACTACCCATAACAAACCAGGGAAGGCATCCACCAAATCCGACCCAACTTCGCCATTCTTTGAGGCAAGGGTAGCCGAACATTTATCAGGCCTACATCCAGAAACCTGTCCAGTCCAGGCAGATCTAGCCTTAGCTGTTATTCATGCTTGTGGAGATATCACACGCTATGCTATTGGGGGCGTTTCAGTCACAGGTGACTTATACTCTTGAGGGTAGAGTGCTGGCCAGGACCTAGCCATGAGAGTTTATGAGCATAAACAATAATTAGTAGCTCATAGCAAATGATCAAATTAGAAGTTACCCATCTGGAGTCTTGCGTTGGTCAGAAGCTGTGCTCTGGCATTTTACGTTTGATGATTGCAGAGTTACAGCCTGTTTGTTTTTTGTTATGATTAGGCGTGTTAGGCCCCGCCCCCTTGCAAATAAGCGAAAGGATTATTGGCCGTCTTTATTAGTAATGAGCACAGAGCTCCAGCACTGCACCATATGGTCTAATGTGTCTGGCAGTAAACTTGTCTGGTTCCATTGGCCGTGAGATGCCCATGATTACCAGGCCTGCTAACCGTTAACATGTAGAAGAAAATGGAACAGTCCTAAATGGCTGCATGCTATGGGTGCTAAACTTTAACAGGCCTAATGAACACTATAATCTGACGCATGCCAGCTGCCTGTAGTCTTGTTCTGAGCCCACCATCGGGGGGCCAGATTTGTGAAAGATTAAAGGAGATGTTAGCACTGATGTAACCCTTAAAAAAAACAGCGCTCGTCCGCGCCTCTCTCGTCCAGTCAATTTGTTTTCCATGTTATTGCTCTTTCCCCAGCCGTCCCTCCAGCACAGTTTAATTCTTCACGCCTTTTAAAGCACGCCACGCTCACGGGCGATTTAACGACTCCGGCGAAACAGGTGTTCCGAGCGAGCGGACGAATGCTCGGTGATTAAAAGTTAATGTGTCGATTTATGGCTGAATGCAAAACGTGCCCTCGACAACAGTGTGAGTGGAGGAGGAGAAGGAGGAACAGTCGCAAAGCGGCTCCGCGTAAAAGACTAAAACGCAGGTCTCAGTTCGTTTAGCTGGAGAGGTTACAGTACTGCTGTTGCATCACTGTAAACAGCTCCCCCGGTGGTGGAATGCAGTAACTGATAAAATATTATTCGACTTTACAGTCAGTAAAGGTGTGTGACTTTGGATGGGGTGATAAATGCTTAGATAGAGTGATACATACCCATTTACACCCTACGATTTGGTAGGTGGAGCGGATAACACCTTTACCTGCCAGGGGGACACCACCACATGTGGTTCGAATCCTGGTCTGGGTGACTATGCTGAGCTACACCAATAAGAGTCCTTGGGCAAGACTCCTAACACTACATTGGCCTCCCTGTAATATGATTAACCTTGTAAGTCACTCTGGATAAGAGCGTCAGCTAAATACCATCAATGTGGAATGTTTATGGTGAGCGTTTTCCTTTTTTTTGGAGAACTCGTGAATATTTAATGCGCTCTGCTCTGATTGGTTGGTTGATAATGTGGTGCCAAAATGTGTACACAGACACAGCATGTGGAAATAGACTAAATAAAATGACCCTCTGTGTAAATAAGCTCGGTCCTCATACTATTTAGCTAGCTATGCTAACGCTACTTACTTGAAGTATGCTAGAAGCTAACATTACCCATACTAGCTACTCGCTTTCCATCTGGACCTCACCACACAGTAGATTAAAGTTGTTCCTCACTATGAAACTCTCGGCAAACACTGATACAACCTATCAACCTATTTTACAACCTATAAATGCTGCTGAATCTGGCATCTGCACAAGCAGCATTTAAGGTGGAATGGAACATTTGATTAAGAAGCTGGTGCATGAGAAACCAACTTCAGTGTCGTTTGAAGATGAAGTCATGTACCGCTGAGAGTTTGGTTCCTTGGAAAAGGGATGAAGAGTGCCGAGATCGCCTTCACGGCCTGGGACAGTAGATTTCTTGACCTAGTCCGCCATTTTTGTTGCTGTTGCTTCGTTGACGTCGCATCTAAATGTAGGCGAAGTTAAATACGAATGAGTCTGTGTAGAGCTTAGGATTCTGGAATTGGCCCGTCCTCTTTTGTAAATGCAGGATTTGTATTTGAACGAGAATCAACAGAGATTGAGGTTCAGGGTATTTCGGTTCTATATACCGAATTCTGCTTACTCAACTATGACAATATATTCAATTCCGTGGCACCTTTAATGGGAATTTCAAAGTTACGATGTAAACAAAGTTATTCCGGACCCAAACTACAGAAAATGTGTGAAATTCAGTAGTTTGTTGTGGAAATATGAACATTGCCAAAGTCCATTAATGGAACATGAGCAGTCTGATTTGAACCAATGTGTGAATATACGCACCTGTTTAGCAGTTTAGCCCCGCCCATTCACACTGAAGATATTGGGAGTGTATGAGCCACAATACAGGGCAGCCCGTCTTAAAGCCACAGTGACCAACACAGCCTGTTTAATTCTGAAGGACAGAACCAAGTAGGAAAACGAAACACTTAACACCGTAACTGGACCTCAGGTGGAACAATAAATGCAAGGACGGTGTGGGATATGCCCCAGTTCAATCAATCAATGTTTATTTGTATAGCGCTTTATACAACAATGTTGTCTCAAAGCAGCTTCACAGATAATCAATTTGTTATAGAAAAGAGAAGAAAAGAAAAACACGAAGTTAATGTACAGACATTTGAGAGTTGGGGGGTGGGGGAAAACCAGGTCCAAGCCCCCCTTGAGCAAGCCAGAGGCAACAGTGGCGAGGAAAAACTCCCTTGAGTAAGAAAGAGACCTGGAGAGGAACCAGGCTCAAGGGCGGAACCCAACCTCCTCAGGTCGAACCCGGATGAAGAGAAAGACAGAAGAACAGGAGAAGAACATCTATTAGATCCAGTCTGATTAGATCCAGTCTGATTAGTCCAGGAGGGAGTAACTGCAAGATGGAGTCGACCCATAGAAAGAGTATGATCAGAGCCAGACGCTGGTCAGTGTAAAGGTTATGGTCAGTTCATGCCTCTAAAGGCTCCTCATAGACAGTTATTACAGGAGCCCTGCGATAAGCATGCTGATATGTTGTCTGGTGTGTGAGATATTGTTTTTACAGTAGTATTGAGATGCATTATATATAAAACAGTCCCCCAAGAATTCCGCCCTGGCAGCTAGGAAAGCTTTATTCATGCATTTTGCTTGTAGTTAAAGCCGACTCGGTGCGAACTGCGACGTGCGGCTTGCCGTCAGGCCGCATGGATCACGGCACCCTGTGGGGTTATTTATAAGCTGCCGCGTGTTCTTAACATCGTGAAGTGATTTACTCATTTGCACTTCTTCCTGTCTCCGAGTGTGGTGAGATTGTGCCTGAGTGTTGGCGCCGGGGACCGGGTCCTGCCTTTTTCTTTTCTTCTCCCTTTCTTTTCTTTTCTTTCACGACTTTAAATGGTGTAAATTGTCTGGGTTATGAAGAGTCTACTGTAACGTCCCTAGTGGAATCTCTTTCTCTCACTCCAGCTTTGCTCTCTTTCTTTCCCTCTTTCCCACCTGCTCACCGCCGCCCGCACAGCAAAAATGTAGTTCTTTGTGTGATCTCTTTGTGTGTGTGGGTTTCTGTTTTTTGATTTTTTTTTCGTTTCTTCGCTCCTCTCACTCTCAGTTGCACCTCGATCACTTTCTCGCTATGCAGTTCAGGAACCTCTCCATGCAGCTTCTTCTCTGTCTTCCAGGCAGGTGCTGAGTAGCATCTTTAGCAGGTCATCAGCTTTCCTACACAGCTTGCACTCGCTCCTCCAGCCCGTTTACGGTTGTGAGAATCCTGTGAAAGTAAACAGTTGGATTGTGATGCTATGGCTGAACCGCAATGCTAGGGCTGAACCGCAATACCAATGGCCAACGGTGTTGGTCAATATCAAGGTCTTATTGAACGACCAGTCAGGTAGCCTTGACTTTAAACTTGGTTTACACTGAGAGTGATGGGCATGTACTGTATAGCCAAAGTGAAAATACTCACCATCAAAGTAACAGCTCCACCCAGAAGGAGGTGTTGGACTGTAGTGCTGTTGGGATGGAAGATAAAGGTTGCCAGGAACAGGAAATGATGATACAGACTGATGTGGACAATATTTATTGAGCTACACATACAGAAGTAGTGTCTCTAAGTATGGCAGTGGGTGGCCATGTTTGCTAACGCTAACGTCTCAGCATGGAGCTGTAGAGGTTCCTAATGGAGGTTGACTGTGGCGCCTAAAAAAGTAAAAACGCGTTGTCATCGTGCTATCCAAACCCATGGCGGAGGCCACCAGGAACCTCATTGAGTGAACCGTCCTATTGTGTGGGAGCCAAAAAACCACTGTTTGTGGATTTGTTTTGGCGTATGACCACGTCGTTGCCTCCACACACAGGTTCGTTGGTCGTCTCCACATAGACAAAAGCGGGACTCATCACTGAAGATGCAAGTCACTCCATGCCAGTCTGGCACCAATCCATTGCAGTCTTTGTGGACAGTGACTTGGTGTTAAGGGCAGTCGTTGTAACGGCCTGTGTGCATGCAGTCCTGGGTCACGTAGCCGTCCGCCAGTGATGCCGAAAAATGAATGGCCACTGAGATGACTCAAATTGGAGGGCGTCGCTGCTCGCTGTTTGTTGTCTGTGGGTTCATTCATTGGGTACAAAGCGATAAGGGTCCGTCTTGCTTACGAGATCATTGGTGATAGTCTCACCATGTCAAAACCTAACTACCCACACCAAGTTTCCTTCCTGGGGACGTTGATTGATTCCTTCCCTGTGTGTGGCACAGTGAGATCTGAGGATATGGAGCTTTACCTCTCTGGTAAAGCTGAATAAGGGCACCCCATTGGAAGAACGTTTTATAACATTGAATTGAATGAGAATTCAAAGAGAACTTAGTCAAAACTTCATCAGTATAACGTTGAGCTCATTCTAATTCTGAAATAACATCTAATTGCCCCCGCTAATGTTGGGTACTGTTTTGGGCCCTCTAGTTCTTGCCTGAACACATCCACCATTGCGTCAATCCTGGCAATATAACGGCATGTTACTACAGGATTCATTTATTGTGAGCTTCTCATATATTTGCATTGCTTTGAACAGATTTCAGATTTTAGGAGTGTAACCAAAAGACAAGTAATTCCATATTTACGCTAGCGTTGCGTGTATTGTGTTTAAAACCCACCACAGATAATTTGTCTCCCTGTAACTCCCTAGCGTTATGTCAATGGGCGGATGTGTGCGTGGCTTTTTTAGCCTGAACGGAGTCAGTGTAATTAATACAAGCTGGAATAAACAGCACGGTGAGGCAGATTCTGCTCATTAAGCAACGTATCTCCTGCAGGTTTAGGCTTTTAATGATGTCATTAGTCTCAGTGCTCATTGTTTTCATAAGGACGCGCCACCAACTAAGACTGATATCCCGACTGCTTGTAAACACGCTCATGAATATTAACCACAGACATGTGAAGTGACAAAAGAGAGATTTCGCTGGTAGATGTTCTCTGCCACGTGTCAGCTTGCAGAATTATTTCCCGCTAATGTAGACAACGAGCGCACAGCTCATTACAAACGAGACCCAGTTTCTGAAGACGGACCACCCAGCATCTAGCAGATCTCTCTGAACATAATTGAACATGGATATGTCTTTACTAGATCCGTCATAGTCTGGTCTTGCTCCTGGAGGGTCATAAATGGATTCAGTTCTTATGCTTCATATGGCCATAATCTCTGATCAGAATTCAGCAGATAAGCCCCACCCACTGATGCTGAAGCTGCTGCATCATAAAAAATCTCACATTAATATATCAAAAAGGGCAAATAGGTGTTTCTGATAATGTGGCCAGTAAATGAAAGCACAAGGCAGGCGTTTCTAATAATGTGGCCAGTTAGAGGAAGCACAAGGCAGGCGTTTCTAATAATGTGGCCAGTTAGAGGAAACACAAGGCAGGCGTTTCTAATAATGTGGCCAGTTAGCGGAAGCACAAGGCAGGCGTTTCTAATAAGGCTTTTATTTTTATTTTTTTTTCTAATTTTTTTTTTTTTTTTTTTTTTTTTTTTTTTTTTTTTTTTTTTTTATTTTTATGTGGCCAGTTAGCGGAAGCACAAGGCAGGCGTTTCTAATAATGTGGCCAGTTAGAGGAAACACAAGGCAGGCGTTTCTAATAATGTGGCCAGTTAGCGAATGCACAATGTAGGCATTTCTAATAATGTGGCCAGTTAGTGTAAGCACAAGGTAGGTGTTTCTAATAAAGTGGCCAGTGAGTGTAAGCACAAGGTAGGCGTTTCTAATAATGTGGCCAGTTAGCAGACGCGCAATGTAGGTGTTTCTAATAAAGTGACCAGTTAGTGATAGCACAAGGAAGGTGTTTCTAATAAAGTGGCTTGTTAACAGAAGCACAAAGTAGGTGTTTCTAATAATGTGGCCAGTTAGCAGACGCGCAAGATAGGTGTTTCTAATAATGTGGCCAGTTAGCGGAAGCACAAGGCAGGTGTTTCTAATAATGTGGCCAGTTAGCAGACGCGCAAGATAGGTGTTTCTAATAATGTGGCCAGTTAGCGGAAGCACAAGGCAGGCGTTTCTAATAATGTGGCCAGTTAGCGGAAGCACAAGGCAGGCGTTTCTAATAATGTGGCCAGTTAGAGGAAACACAAGGCAGGCGTTTCTAATAATGTGGCCAGTTAGAGGAAGCACAAGGCAGGCGTTTCTAATAATGTGGCCAGTTAGAGGAAACACAAGGCAGGCGTTTCTAATAATGTGGCCAGTTAGAGGAAACACAAGGCAGGCGTTTCTAATAATGTGGCCAGTTAGCGGAAGCACAAGGCAGGCGTTTCTAATAATGTGGCCAGTTAGAGGAAACACAAGGCAGGCGTTTCTAATAATGTGGCCAGTTAGCGGACGCACAATGTAGGTGTTTCTAATAAAGTGGCCAGTTAGTGGTAGCACAAGGAAGGCGTTTCTAATAATGTGGCCCGTTAGCCGATGCGCAGTGTAGGTGTTTCTAATAAAGTGACCAGTTAGTGATAGCACAAGGAAGGTGTTTCTAATAAAGTGGCTCGTTAACAGAAGCACAAAGTAGGTGTTTCTAATAATGTGGCCAGTTAGCAGACGCGCAAGATAGGTGTTTCTAATAATGTGGCTATTTAGTGGAAGCACAAGGCAGGTGTTTCTAATAATGTGGCCAGTTAGTGGAAGCACAAGGCTAACTATGTAGCTTGAACACACGGAATTCAAAGGTGACGTAATCCCAATCTCTGACTTCCCGCTTCCGAGCCGAGTGGAACGCAGCACTGGCCTCGTTATTCCTAGTGGCCTTAACTCCTGGATGGTAATGCTAAGTGCCTTCATGCTAAGTGCTTCTGTGACCTCCCACATTGATAGTTCACCCTCACCTCCTCTCCCATCACTCAACGTGATGGTAGCTAATGTGAGCATCTGTCAGATGACGTAACGGAGGTGGTAGTTAGCATTTCCAGTAAGCGTGTTGAGTCGTTTGGTGATGGTGCACTAGTGGCCGAGTTCACGTCTCAGAGGAAGCAGGTTCTAGCCTTCACTCTCCCAAGTAATGGCATTGTACGATGAGGGAAGACTGCAGAGAGGAGTGGGTGAAAATCCCAAATGAAACCAACTGGGCATTACTCATGGTAGCCCACTACAAATATTCAAAATCTGACATTGGATAAATCTTATAGATCATGCGATACACAGCCGAGTCACATTATTATGACCGCCAGTTAATATCCAGAGTAACTGCCATGTGCCACGGACAGCAGCCAGACAGGCTGGGAGTGACTAGGTAAGGTCCTGGTAGGTTGTCACAGGTATCCGGAGCCATGCTGACTACAGTGCATCCCACAGCTGCTGGAGGGTGGGTGGAGGAGGATCCATTGAGCCAACACGATGATTAAGGTGGTCGCACAGATGCCCAGTAGGGCTCAGGTCTGGGGAATCAGCAGGCCAGAGTAGTACTTGGAAGTCATGCTCATCCAACCAGTGTCGGACAAGTAAGACGATCAGCATGTATGGGTGTGAGTGAAGGATGGATTGATTCCCAGATCCGTTGAGAGTGCCTTCCACATGGATGAGTGAGTCCAGAGAACGTGTCTTCCTTCAAGAGCCGCACTGACATTAGGAAGTGGTCATAATCATGTGACTCGACTATGTATTTCAAACAATAATAATGAATCCAAAAAGCCCTTTTCCCAACAAATCCGATCGGAAAATATTATGGGGCTCTGTGTTCCTATGTTGTGCCAGTGTACAGCAACAACATCGACCAGGCGCTTCCAATAGGCCGCTCGCATGCGGGTTTAAAAGGTCATTGTTAATAACGACTGTTCCAACACACTGATCGTCATAAATCAGTGCGCGCTCACTAATCGCATCAGCAATTAGCTCCTTTATCTGCACTACAGGGCAGCACAGGCCCAGGGGACAGCTTTAATCAATGACCAGTAAAGATTTCTTCATTAACGTCTTCATGACCTCTTATATCTACACGGCTGCCGCAAACATCATTTCCTCCGCAGGCTGAACTAACGGGCGAGGCGAGATGCTTTTGTTCAAGAGGTTGTTTCGCCGTTCCAGCACTCCCAAGCCTTATCCTCGTGCCTGCGATGCTTACGATTCCTGGTGAATCCTGGAAAACAGGAAAGTCACGAGCAGCCAGCAATCATCACAGACATTAACAGATGCATGGTGCGGTTTCATATCCATGCCTCCTCAGTCGTGGCTCATAAGACGTGTTGAAAACTTTGAGTCAATAGTTTATTGGTTTATTATTTCAAACTATGTTTTTTTGGTCCCATCAGAAAATTCTGGCACAATGTAAATTAAGCCAGCTTTTTTTTTATTCTGCATTAATAAAATATTATAATATAAAAATAAATATAATAATATTTATAATAATAAATAAAAATATTAAAACTAAAATGATGATGACAACTATTATTATTATTATTATTATTAGGGTAATATGATTGGTGTAATAATAATTGAAATACATGTTATTAATAATAATATTAGTAATACTAATAAGAAGATAAAGAACAAAAATGTTGTTTTGTAGTTAATATAATAATAATAATAATAATAACAACAACAATAAAAATAATGATAATAGTTCCTGTTATTAGTATTATTTGATATGATTTATGTGATGATACTATTAAAATGTGTTATAGATATAATAAAATAATAATAAAAAATAAAAACAAATGTATTTTCTACAATGTATTATTATAATTATATTTGTATTATTTTTATTTATTACTATTATTATCATAATTTTTATTATTATTATTATTATTATCATTTTTATTATTATTATTTTTATTATTATTATTATTATTATTAATGGCCCCGGAACTTACCTGATGTGGCACAGTCTTTCTGTTATTAATATGGAGAACAGGTGCTGCCCAGTGGGAGGGTCAGCGGTGTCTTCATTTTGATTAGTAGCCGTTGCCAGATTCTACAAAAAGCCTCAGTCTGTTAGCTGCTGTGTGTCTTCCTTCTTCCGGCTTTAAGAAGAGAAATGACTCCTTCCGCAAAAAGAACAGGGTAGTGCTGACACTGTGGGATCTGGCAACCAGACTCTACCAAACGCTTTACAGAATCAGAGTTCCAGAACCTGTGGAGTGTTTGGGCAGGTCTGGAATAGATGAGGCTTGAACTTCAGATAAGGCCTCACTCTTCATTAACCGCAGATCTATTTACTCTGCAGTAGTGTTGAGAGTCTTTGTAGCAGCTGTGGAATAATACGTCTGAGTATTGCTGAATGATGAATACATCTGGAGAGAAGCCTGCTGGTGAGGAGAGCCGTGTGTGGGCAAGAACCTGGCGATATGATCCGCATCATGATACACGATACCTGGGAGTGGGGAACGGCTTGAGGACACTGCTACCTAGCGCTCAGGGGTTTAACCACAACACTGTTCGCCTGTAAACCGTTTATTAAAAATCAATGTTTTTTTGAGAAATGATACAATATCACACAACATTGCAACGTGTCTCTATACTGTCTTACACTGTCTCTGCAGTTTGATGGGTTCCATACGTAAAAATTCCAAAAATTCCATTTGCAAAATTCCATACGTACGTACATTACTGTATGTGGTACCTCTTTAGAATAAGGCTACCTTCATAACCAATTCATGACTGCTTTAACCAGAGTTCATTAATGATTATTACGTAGGCCATAAACACCTTAACATCATTATTAAGCTGTTACAACACATACATATCAGCCACAGTCACCTGCTGTCAGTCTAACAGTGAACACACTTTTCCACCAGTCTGCATAAACCCTGCTAGCTTCAATACGTATTTAGGTACATCCTATGGAAAAGCTCCATTTTATTAATGTGTTATAACTGCTTATTACTACTTTGTAAACCGTTTATGACCTACCAATTACAGCATATTTGTAAACCCTTTATAAAGGGAGCCTTATTCTAAGGTGGTACACTGTATGTGGAATTTAACACACTTTCTTTTACAGTCATATAAACTGTTTCCAGATATATGTGTACATTTACTGGTCCTAATAAGCATGCTGGGCAGAACTGTACAGTGCCAGTCCAAACTTTAGACTAAACCCCCAACTAAATGGATGGTGTTAGTGGTTTTAAAGACTCTACAGGCTCACACTGAACAGCTCCAACTGAGTCTGAAGCAATCCATATGCTGATATACCACATATGACCTCTGTCCAAAGAAAACCATGCATCTCCATTTTTGTTGATTCATTTGATCGCGTGAGCTGCTGTTTACACTGTGTGGGAATTTCTTGAAGAATGGACCAAAGGAAGTGGCCCAAAACTGCTTGGAAAGACGCCTGGTTCCATTGACTTCCATTCAAATTAAATGAGGTTTTCGGCCTCTCCTGTAAAAAGAGAGATACCTGTTTTTCTTTGGACAGCGGCGATATACGCTTGACGTAGCACAGTATTATATTTCTCCATATCTCCACCTCGAATATATATTTTGTATATCTGTTTTTGCACAATCTCCAGTTTCTCTTTCGGGTTAGTGAATATTCATGATGGGCTGACCAATAGAATTGCTCTAAACCTGCTTAGAAATAAAGCTTGTTCTATCAGCCTCCAGTGCAGGTCAGGAAATCGGTTCTATCCTCCTGTAAAGTTCCATACTGGAGGTGTTTAAGGTGGACTGCAATCACAGTGTTACAGGATTGAAGCACTCACCAGGGCCCGTCCAGGGCCTCAGTTTAGTTTAGTCGAGTTTCAGTCAAATTGGGTTCATTCCAGTTCAGTGGATCAATAGATTAGCTTGGTTCAGTCAAGTTTCATTAATTCAGTATTCCATATTACCATACCCAAACACCATCGGATCCCAAACAGGACCTAAATGGCTGTCAGTGGCAGGACATGTAATGGGTGTCCGGGTGGAGACATGGGTGTGTAATGAAAGTGGCGCATGTATCTTGATGGTGGACAAGGAAACTGTGTGAGCTGTTCGTGCTTGTCTGCGGATCAAGCGATCCTCTCTACTGGTGGTCTGTATGGGCGGTCCGGAGCCGTCCAAACAGTGAGTGTAGTTTAGTGATTCCAGGCTTTGGAATACTAGCATGGCTCTATATCCTACAGGTATGTGGGACGTTAGAACGGAATTAGGAGTAGATAGCAGTTATTCCATTACTGCGCTGGGATCCGGAGCCAGCCAGTGATTATACTTTACATATATAGCACCTTTAGAAAAGGAGGACATGGCTGGTGCAGCCAAACGGAAGCTGTGAA
This sequence comes from Prochilodus magdalenae, assembly GCA_024036415.1. Lineage (NCBI taxonomy): Eukaryota > Metazoa > Chordata > Actinopteri > Characiformes > Prochilodontidae > Prochilodus > Prochilodus magdalenae. The sequence goes on along the minus strand of JAMWET010000094.1, from coordinate 1,111,911 downwards.
AGATCCCCTCCATCACAGCGGGGGAAAGTAATGTCTGTTGTTATCGCCCGGATGAACAGAGTCTTCCAGGAGGGAAGCGAGGAGAGCGCGCTGCTCCTGCTCTGTTCAGCAAGGTGTTCTTTTGTGTGCGCTGTGAGGTGCTGCTTTGTGTGCAGGGTATATGTGTTAGGCGGAAAGAAACTTCCACCCATTCTGTTCTTCACACACCGTGAATTCACACCTGGAGCAGGTGCAGCAACAGGCCACAGCTTCACCGTGTGAACACGCAACAAGAGGAGAGTGATGGAGAGATTAAGAAAGGGGATGTAGTAGTGCGGTGGTGTTTTGGGAGAATGTGACTGGAGCGCATTCTGTCATATAGTCCAGGCTGAAGCTTCATCAGTTCATCAATTCAGTTTAATTCAGTTCAGTTCATCAATTCAGTTTAATTCAGTTCAGTTCATCAATTCAGTTTAATTCAGTTCAGTTCATCAATTCAGTTTAATTCAGTTCAGTTCATCAATTCAGTTTAATTCAGTTCAGTTCATCAATTCAGTTTAATTCAGCTCAGTTCATCAATTCAGTTTAATTCAGCTCAGTTCATCAATTCAGTTTAATTCAGTTCAGTTCATCAATTCAGTTCAGTTCATCAATTCAGTTTAATTCAGCTCAGTTCATCAATTCAGTTTAATTCAGCTCAGTTCATCAATTCAGTTCAGTTCATCAGTTCAGTTCATCAATTCAGTTCAGTTCATCAATTCAGTTTAATTCAGTTCAGTTCATCAATTCAGTTTAATTCAGTTCAGTTTATCAATTCAGTTTAATTCAGTTCAGTTCATCAATTCAGTTCAGTTCATCAATTCAGTTTAATTCAGTTCAGTTCATCAATTCAGTTCAGTTCATCAATTCAGTTTAATTCAGTTCAGTTCATCAATTCAGTTTAATTCAGTTCAGTTTATCAATTCAGTTTAATTCAATTCAGTTTAATTAAGTTCAGTTTAATTCAGTTCAGTTCATCAATTCAGTTTAATTCAGTTCAGTTCATCAATTCAGTTTAATTCAGTTCAGTTCATCAATTCAGTTTAATTCAATTCAGTTTAATTCAGTTCAGTTCATCAATTCAGTTTAATTCAGTTCAGTTCATCAATTCAGTTTAATTCAATTCAGTTTAATTCAGTTCAGTTCATCAATTCAGTTTAATTCAATTCAGTTTAATTCAGTTCAGTTCATCAATTCAGTTTAATTCAATTCAGTTTAATTCAGTTCAGTTCATCAATTCAGTTGAATTCAGTTCAGGTCAGTTCATCAATTCAGTTTAATTCAGTTCATCAATTCAGTTTAATTCAGCTCAGTTCATCAATTCAGTTTAGTCCACTTTAGTCAAATGTATGAGTTTAGTTTAGCTCTATTTAGTTCAGTTTAGCTCAGTTCACTCTTCAGATAGTTTCAAACCAGTTCAGTTTAGTCAAATTCAGACAGGTTAAATGAACTACTTAAATGACTTCAGTGTAGTTTAGCTCAGCCAAGTTCAGTTCATTTCATGTTCAGTTCATCAATTCAGTTTGTTTTAGTCAAACTCAGCTCATTATTTCTGTTTACTTCACTGCAGTGGAGTTTAGTTTACTTTAGTCGAGTTGAGGTGAGTTGAGTTCAGATTCATTACTTGTCATTCTGTTCTGTTCTGTTCAAGCTTAACCTAATCTCAGTTCAGTTCAACCAGATCTAGTCAAGTCTAACCTAGTCTCTCTGTTGTATGCAAAGCGGGGAATAAGTATCAGCATTTTGTTTGTGTCCTCATTGGCTATCCGCACTGCCGAGTGTACACTTGGCCAACAAGCCTGACTCAGACACTGAAGCTAACCCTAACCTGGTCTAATCTAGCCTAAAATAACTCACCTGGGTCATGTTTGTTAGCTGTCGGCTCTGGAGTCTCGCAAATGTATTCACCTAGCATCCTCTAGATTCACCCTTGCTCGTTTGAGAGGTCAATTTGGGAGAGGAGTAACCCGTCAGATTGTCTGCAGGTATCTCTTAAGGGCATGAGGGGCCAACTCATTTCCATCTGCGCACTCTCGCTTCTCCTTGGCTCAACAAACAGTCATTATCTCAGAGCTTTCTGGCTGAGCATGCACCAGGAACTCATTTCAGGAAGGCTTTTAAAGCAGGTCTTATTGCTCAAAAACCAAAGGTGTCTTCAGGAGCTTTTTCAAAGTAGCCGTCTGTCCTGTGTGGGTTCAAGGTTAGTTCTTCCTGGCGTTCCTTCAGGCTCTGACTGCGGAGGAGCTGAGGCTATTTGAAGCGTTTGGGCTTTCTGAACGTTCGGCTTGCAGGTTCTTTCTCGTCTAATGTGTCAAATCGTATTTCATTTTGGCCATGGAGGGAGATGGATGGAAAAAGTGGAGTCTGTCCGTTTGAGGAGTTCAAAGCCAAACGTGTGAGCTCCTTTCTTTTATAGCACAGAAGCATTTTAATCCCTCTCAGCTGGTCAGAAGATGCTCCCTCTGATCAGCTTCCCTTCTTCCACCTCCTTAACAAATTGGCTTTGTTCTGTGGCCCATAACACTGAGAGGCCAAAACTCTTGCCCAGTTATATAAGCTTGCATGTACTGATTAGTCAGTAAGACGGTAGACCTTAGTGCTCCTACTGATGCTGAGGTATGTGGATGTTGGTGTGTCACCTGATGAATGAGGATCTAATAGTGTTTCCCTCCATAACACTGTAATAAATGCTGTATAACCGGTTCAATATTATATTATATAGTTATTATGGTTTCAATTCAATGAAAATTACTGTTATTGTGTGTAAAAAAACCGGCCACACTCAAAATCAATTCAAAGGTGATTATTATTCACGACTTAACTGATTGATTTTGCAGCGGTTGGTGGAATTACTAGGGCTGCCAAAGTTAACACACATTAATAACTCTTTAGCATTTTGATTCATAGCCCTATTCCCTTTTTAACATCATTAATTTTATTTAATTCAACATTTTCCTGTTACAATGACAGAATTAGTGATTATAGCCCTCTCTGCGATTAATCGTGATCAGTTACACAAAGTACATGGAGCTCTGTTGGCATTAAATTATGATTGACTATATTAAAGTGATTCATGGCTGAAAGAGCTATAATCGCAGGTGTTCTGGGATCGAATGCAATTAATCATGATTAATCGAGCAAAATGCATGTCATTATTCACAGAGAGAATGGTAGATAACCCCTGATATTTTATGATTAGAATGTAATGAATCGCAATTCAATACACAAAATAAATGCGATTAACTGCACATATTCCGTGATTGAAGTCACGATCCCAGCTCCCTCTGCGATTAATCACGATTAACTGAGCGTAATAATTGTGACTGATTGCAGGGAGTGCGATAATAATGGATATCCTGTTATAGAACCCATGATTACAGCCGTTACCTCTGCGATTAATCGTGATTAACTGCACAAAATACATGTGATTATTCTCGAAGAGTGCCATAATAATGGTTAATTCTATGATAGAATAAGGGGTTAATAGCCCTCTTAGGGATTAATCACAATTAACTAGGCAAAATAAACGTGACTAATCGCACAGAGAGCGATGATAATGGCTAGCCTGCCATTATCATCAATGACTACATTCTCAGCGATTAATTGCGATTAAATGTGTAAAAATCGATGTGATATTTTTCAGAGAGAGCCATAATTATGGTTATAGTAGAATATAATGTGGAACCATAGCACCTCTTGGCGATTAATCGCAATTAATTGCACAAAATAGATGTGATTTATTACAGAGAGTGAGTCATGGATATCCTGTGCCTGAATCCGTGATTGTGGCTCTCTCTGTTTGATGATCACAGATAATTATTTGATTAGTTTGACAGCATTAGTAATTACATTTAACTGTCACAAACAATGAGGTGTGAAAATAAACATGTTCATTTATTCAAACGTTTGAGCGCCTCTTACCTAATTGCATGTTTGTGGATTTGGAGAACTCTCTTCTACACGTTTAAAACGCGACTACTGTTTAGTTTAACATGCTGGAAGAAATCCATATTATTAAGCCTGTGCTGAGGTTATGGCACATGTCATATTTCATGTTGTATTTCTTGTTTATTGTAGAGGATGTTTCCATATAATTTGGCCAGGCTTTACTTTACAATTCTATATTGGGAACAAAATTGACTCAAATTGATCAAATATTCAAGTATTTGGGCTTCATTTTGGTTTTTATTTCTATATTAAGAATTTGGGTGAGTTGCCGTCTCATATCTTTAAGAGTCTTTTAAAATAGAGCTGTTTTAGAGACACTGAAGAATTTAGTCTATCATAAGCCAACCGCTGACAATGCACAAATTCATTTGCCCAGATTTTATAAAGCTAGTCCAGATCGGTTGTGTTCACACTACAGGTGCTGAAGTGGCCCAAATCAGGTTTA